>JAQZBX010100627.1:0-11345 GCA_029593785.1 Cabassous unicinctus | reverse complement strand
TGCTTTCAGTTTGAATATCATATCATGGTGTTACTCCTTAAAGGTGAAGCTGCTACAGGGTTTGCTCATGGGGACACATCTAATGTGCTATAACTGGCAGCCAAACCAGAAATGCAGTCTTACAGAGAAATGTTGCCCCAAAGAAAAATAAATGTGTAAAGATAGGCCATTAGTCTTCCTTTGCACTGGTGCTGAGAAGAAGCATAAAATTAGGATCACTTATGTGGAATTCAAAATTCCCCTTTATACATGCAACTTTCCTGTTTTTATATAAAGTTGAAAAAATGAACCAATGCCTGGCAGGTGGTTTGGGAAATGACTCCTGCAATTAAAGAGAAAAATGTCTTGCTAGAATTTGAAACTTCTATTACTGATTGATAAATATGCTACACATATTCACTGTGGGTTAAATTTAAACCAAGTGTGTAACCTTCTGCCAGCCTGCAGCATGGGTATATGCAGCGATTAGGGATTAGGCTGAGACAAAATAAATAATCATGGTACATTATGGAGTATCACATGGCGTGTTCTTCATGTATTGAGAAATCTCATTGCAATGTAGACACTGACAACCTTGAAATATTCCACAACTGCTTTCCCAAAGCTGGTCTCAAAACCAGTTTCTTTCCAAACGGACAGAGCAAGATGTGTGATAACTGACTGAATTTAACTGCTCCAAATTCAATTGGTGATGGGTTTGTAGATGTTGATGCAATGTGAGTGCCCTCTACTGCTGTTGAATTTAAAACAAAAACAGACACCTTTCACATAGGTCTATTATGAACACAGAAGTACAAGAAGAAATGCTGCCAACATCAGAACATCGCCGGAGAAAAGAAAACTGCACTGACAAACAGTGATACATGATAACCTGCTCTAATGTGAATAATTTTGTTTCCAAATCAGCTGAATTACTAAATTTGTTTGTGACTCACAAAAGAACCATCAAGATTCAATCCTATGTTAAACAGAAAATAAAACCATGGTCGTTTTAGATATGACTAGAGTTCTGTGTGATGCATGTGTCTTATTTAGCCCAACAGACATTTCTGGAAAATTCAAAGAACCTACTTATGGTCCAGGCTCTGCCTCTTAGTAGCTTGTAATCTTTGACAATGCCAGTGGATTCCTTATCTGTGCAATTAAGTTATTGGATCAAATGTTTTCTGAACTGTCAATTCTATAATGTCAGGTTTAGTAGCTTAGAGGAACTGAAATGGCATAAGAAACCTTATAAACTCAATTGACCTAAATCATGAATTACAGAGGAAGAGACTCTTCCTCAAAAAGTTGATATTATAACACTGTTGGATTTGAAAACTGTAAAGACAGCTGTTTAAATGTTTCTACATACACTTGAGTGTTCATTGCCAGAAAATTTTCCTTGGAAAGTGCCCAACATTTTTTTGTATCTGTACATATTAATTTATTGCTGTGATGAACTATCTCTATGCTAAATAAAGTCAGAAAATTAAAAAAAGAAAATATGGATTAATGGGACCTCTGCAAACTTAAACACTTTTGTGATTCAAAGAAATTCACAAAGAAAGTGGAAGGGCAGCCCACTCAATGGCAGAAACTATTTGGAAACCACATTTCTGATAAGTGTTTGATTTCCTTTCTATATAAAGAGATCATGCAACTCAACAATAAAAGGGAAAGCAATGCAATTAAAAAATAGGCAAATGGTTTAAATAAACATTTCTCCAAAGAGGAAATACAAATGGCAAAAAGGACATGAAAAATATTCCATATCACTAGTTATTAGGGAAATGCAAATTAAAACTACAGTGAGATATTATCTGACACCGCACAGAATGACCATTATTAAAAAGACAGAAAACAATAACTGCTGAAGAGAATGTAGAGAAATAGGAACATTCCTTCACTATCGGTGGGATTGTAAAATGATGCAGCCTTTGTCCAAGCTTCCTCAGGAAGTTAAATATAGTACTGCCACATTATCCAGCAATTCCTCTATTAGGAATATATCCAGAAGAACTGAAAACTGTGACACGAATAGACATCTGCACATCTATGTTTTTAGCGACATTATTCACAATGCCAAAAAATGGAAACAACATAAGTATCCATCAACCAATGTATGGTAAACAAAATGTGGTATATACATATGATAGAATACTATGCTGCAGTAAAAAGAAATGAAATTGGGACACATATGATAACATGGATGAATCTTGAAGGCATTATGCTAAGTGAAGTAAGCTAGACACAAAAGGACAAATATTGCATAGCCTCACTAATATGAACTGAATACAAAGAATAATTGCATGTAGTTAAAACCTATAATATAGGTTATTTGGAAATAAAAGGAGGGCTGAGAAGGATTACTGTTGCTTAATATATGTTAAAGTTTTATTTAACTTTACTGTAAATATGTGGAAATGGATAGAGTTAATGGTAACACATTATAGTGAGTAGCAGTGGATTTATAAATGGGATTGAGACTGAAAAGGGAGTTTAAGGATGTAAATATCAATTGAAGAAAGCTAGAGGATAATCTAGGGACTGAATAGCACAGTGAACCCAGAGGTGGATAAGAATTGTGCTGTTTGGTAAAGATGCAAGGGTCTCCAGTATTGCAGGGTGATGTGAATGTGAAAAAGCATGGGAAATATACAATTATCGTGACCTATGTACTGTGGTTAACAGCAATACTGTAATATTCTTGCATCAGTTACAAAGATGTACTGTGTTCATAATGTGGTACAATAGAAAAGTTGTGCCAAGTGTACACTATGGAGCATGGTTGGTGGTAATAGTCTGATGATATTATTTCACAATCTATTGCCAATATTCCAACACAGTGTCATGTGTTGTTGAAGGGTTGCTGTATAGGAATTCTACAGATTTGCATGATTATTTTGTAAGTTTACAACCTCTACAAAAAATTATATTAAAAATAGGGTAGGTTAAGGGGAAAATACACCAAATGTAAGATACAAGCTATAGTCAGTAATAATATTTTGACAATGCTCTTTCTCAGTTGTAACAAATTTTTCACAACAATGCAAGTTGTTGTTGGTGGGGTGATGTATGATTCCCCTGTAAAGTGTTATGTATTTTTTATTTTGTAAGTTCACAACTTTTTCTATACACATAATGCTTATGTATATTTATGTATGAATGATATACTTCAATAAAATAAAAAAATTAAGAACATTTTTTATGTATTTAGAGCTTGTATATAATTCTCAAAGATTTAATGTTTCAATCTTCAATATTATGTACTGTTACTGATCTGCATGAGAATAGTACTGTTCATTATAGTTCTATTATTCTTAGAAGAATGTTACATTTCAGGAAAACAACCAAATTTCTTTATGAATTATCCTGTTTGTCTCTGATGTGTCTCTAAAAGAGCATGTGGTCCTCTCATTATCAATGAAAAGGGAATTTAAAAGTGAAGCATGTGAGTCTATATGTTATGTTCTACCTGTTGAGTAACATAATACTGGTAAAAGTGTAAAAGTAAAATGAAACAAAACTTCTGCAATTGTCTATGGTTAATTACCACAATTCAAATTGTTAAATGTATGTATAAACAGCTTTACTTAAAATACTCACTAGGGAATTAAGTCCTAGATTGTAAGCTCTTGCAACAGTCTCATTTATTCCTATGCTTTAATTGTTATTTCTAAATAGTGAGATGGCTTTAGTCTTTTTGTAAGTGTTGCTATGACAGTTGAAACTCAAAGCTAAAGTTTGCCGGCAATAATTGTGTTAAAAAAGCAGCATTAATTCTAAAAACCACCCCAATTAAAGAAGCTAAAGAAAGAATCTGACTCCGATTAAAAGGTAAATGGGGAAATCTAGTTAAAGACTAAGATGGTTCTAAATACAAAGGAAAAAATTAATATTATTGGTATGTTAAAACTTATCAAAAAGGACAAATTAATTTTGTTGAGAAAAATTTTAAATTTCTTTGTTGCACTATCTAGTTAAACCTGTATGTAAGTTTATTTGAACAGACTACCTAACGTAGAGCCTAAATAGGAAATGAAATTATGACATTTGTTGCAGAACTAATAGAATACTTATTTATATTATGTTTGTGTCTGAGAAGAAGAGAATGGAACAGGGGCAGTAAAAATATGTGAGAAAATAATGATTGAAAACTTGGTAATTTCACCAAGAAGAAATAACTGTAGTAAATATTTATGCACACCTGGTTGGGTACCTCAAATTCATGAGGTACACACCGGCACAATTGAAGGGAAAAATAGATATATTTACAATAATAGTTGCAGACTTCAATACATCACCCTAAGTATTGGAGAGAACATTTGGACAGAGGATACATAAGGAAACAGAGAGCTTGGATAATTTGAAAATGAACTAAACCACAGAGACATTTATAGAACAATAAACCACAATGCAGCAAGATACACATTTTTTCAAGTGCATATGAACACTTCTCCAGGAAAAACCATATGTTGGACACAAAACAGATCTCAATATTTAAAAGATTAAAATTATACAGAATACTTTCTCTGATCATAATTGAATGAAGCTGGAAATCAAAAACTGACAGAAAAATGAAAAATTCACAAATATATGGAGATTAAACACCACACTTATATAATCAGTGTGTTAAAGAAGAAATGACAAGAGAAATCAGTAAATATGTCAAGAAAAATTAAAATGAGTACACAAAATAGCAAAATCTATGTAATACAGCAAAGACAATGCTGAGAGGGAGATTTATAGCCCTCAATTCTTACATTTAAAAAGAAGAGCCAAAATTGAAGATGTAACTACATACCTGAACACATTAGAAAAATAACAGCAGACTCAACACAAATCAAGTTGAAGGGAAAAAATGAAGACCAGAGCAGGAATAAATGAAATTGAGAACAACGTAACAATAGAGAGAATCAACAAAACCAAAATTTGCTTCATTGAAAAGATCAACAAAATTGACAAACACTTATAGCCTAACAAAGAAAAGAAAAGATGCAAATAAATAAACTAAAAAATATAAAGGGAATATAATTACTGATCCCACAGAAATAAGATAAATCATGTGGATACTATGAATGACTGTACTCTAATGAACTAGACAACATAGATGAAATGGACAAATTACTAGTAACACACTATGGCAGTTTGAGATTATTTACTAATTCCAAAAAGAGAGATTATGTTTGTAAACTGGTCTGTTCCTCTGGGCATGATACCCTTTGATTGTATTATATTCAGCTTAGATGACTGTGAGTAAATTAAGATTAGGGCTTTGATTAGACCATGCCATTAGGGTAACTCAGTTTGAGCCTGACCCCATTTGTGGACACTCAATCAAGCAGAACACAGAAGTAGATACACAGAGAAGATACATAGAGGAAGAGAGACAGCTCCGTAGACATGGCAGAAGCCCCAGGAAGAGAGATGAGCCATTCACCTGATAGTTTATATCTGACCTTGGGAAGAAAATAAAGCAGCTGAGCCCAGAAAGAAACAAGTCCTGGGAAAAGAGATGAGCCCTATGTGAGCCTGCAGCTGAGATTGGAAGAAGATGTACCCACCGACCCTTAAGAGGGAAGAGGAAGGCTGAATCTTCATGGACATCACCTGCCATCTTGCTTCGACATGTGGCAACAGAGTTTGGCAAGGAAATAACCTTGAGTTGGACTCTTTAGGGCCTTGTAATCATAGGCTTTTACCCCACATAAATATCTTTTTTATAAAAGCAAACAGATTTCTTGTACTTTGCATTAGCACCCATTTGGCTGACTAATACAGAATTTGTTACCGAGAAGTGGGGTGGTGCTTTTGGTACATTTTTACCAAAAATGCTGAAATGATTTTATAAATGAGTAGAAGTTATTTTTTGGAGGAATTGCAGGATGCTTCATAGAAAATGCCTAGTTTTCTTTGAAGAGACTGTTGGTAGGAATATCAACACTAAAGAGACTTTTGATGAGGAGTTAGAATTAAATGATGGAACTATTATTAGAATCTGGAGGAAAGGCAATCCACATTTTAAAGTTGCAGAGAACTTAGCGATTGACTCCTGATATTATATGGAAGGAAGAATTTGAAAACTATGAGCTTGGACATTTAGCAAAGGAGATTTCCAAACTAAATATGGAAAATGCAGCATGGCTTCTTCTTGCATAATTGCAAAATGTTAGAGGAAATAGACAAGCAGATAACTGGGTTTTGGGCACAAATCAAACAGAAACTGATTCCAGAAATTCCAAGCTTCTGGAAATCAAGCCCCCAGATAATAGTACCCCATTTTAGGACTTAACTAAACTTAAACTGTAAATTAGGATTGAAAATGCAGTTATTCAGGAAAGACTTCTGGAAAGTCCTACTGTCTGATGGCTTGTATACCTGCTTCCAGCATGCTAAACCAAAAAGCTTTTTGTAGAGCTGTATGAACAAAACTGCTGTCAGCCTGGACTGAAAGGGACATGGAAGAGAGAGATGAAAGGGAAAATGGCTCTAAGAGGAAAACCATGGAAGCTGAGGTCTGGAATTAAGACTTCTCCTTGGGACAAAGAGGAACCCCACACATGTATACAGAGTGGGTGAGTTTGCCCAGTAGTTGAAGAGGGTGGATGTTCCAGCCCACTGTTCAAGGATAGTTTTGCCACTCCAGGCTACAGAGAGGGTGGAGCACATTCCCTAATGGTTGGGGAGAGTGAGGTTGACACTTCATAGTTCTGAGATGGGTGGACCTGTCCCCCATAAATTAGGGAATGCAATCACCAACTCATTGCTTTGGGAGGTTTGGGCCTGTACACCAGAGATTAGGGAGAATTTTGCCTACACCTCACTGTGCTATGTTGGTTGAGATTCTACCACAGAGATTAGGTGAAGTGTGGCCATTATCCCAATGTTCTTGGAGGGTGAGGTCTGAAACTCAGTCACCACCGAGATGCTTGATGAGTGTGGAATCAAGAAAATGGCCATTGCGCAAGCCTATGGAAAGGGTGGGCCCCATGAGGTAGGAAGGATGAGAAGAAACTATCATCTTAATAATGACTGTCAGACTTTGAAATATAATGAAATATGGCTTTCAGAACTTTAAGGGATCTGTGACACATTTTTCCCTTCCTAATTCTCCTTATGGTAATGCAAATGTTTATCCTATGTCTGTCCCTTTGTATATTGGAATCACATAAATTCTTTTGTAAGTTTCAAAGGTTTAAGCAAGAGGGGATTTTGCCCCAAGACAAACTGTATTACTTTAAACCAATTGTGATATGATTTTCTACTTACCATTTTAACTGAAATGATTTAAGGTTTTTTGAATATTGCTATGGCTTTTTGGAATCCATAGGGTGGAGTGTGGCAGCTTGAGATTATTTATGAATACCAAAAAGAGAGATTTGGTTTGTAAACTGGTCTGTTCCTCTGGGAATGATACCCTTTGATTGTATTAGATTCAGCTGAGATGCCTTTGATTAAATTATGTTAAGTTTAGGGCTTTCATTTGACCACATCATTAGGGCCACTTAGTTTGTGTCCCCACCCCATTTGTGGGCTATATAAATAGACAATCAAGGAGAACACAGGAGTAGATACAGAGAGAAGATTCACAGGGGAAAAGAGACAGCACCATGGACACAGCAGAAGCCCCAGGAAGACAGATGGGCCATTTGCATGATCGTTTACATCTGACCTCATAAAGAGAACAGATCAGCCTAGACTGGAAAAATGAGTCCCAGGAACAGAGACTAGCCCTTTACCCTACAGTTGAGATGGGAACATGCTCGACCCATGGACCCACGGAGTCTTAAGAGGGAACAGGAAGGCTGAACCCTCACAGGTACTGCCTGCCATCCTGCTTCAACACATGGCAACAGAATTTGGTAAAGAAGTAACCTTGAGTTTCAGTCTTTAGGGCCTTGTAACTGTAAGCTTTAACCCCAAATAAACACCCTTTATAAAAGCCAACAGATTGCTGGTACTTTGCATCAGTACCCATTTGGCTGGCTAATACACCCACCAACAACCTACACTGACCCTAGAAGAAATAGAAGACTTCAACAAACCAACCACAAGTAAAGAGATTAAAATAGTCATCAAAACCTTTGAAAAATGAGAAGCCCATCATCAGATGGCTATGCAGGTCAATTCTGCCAATCATTCAGATTTTCTAATGCCAATCTTGCTCAAGCTCTTCCAAAAATTTGAAAAGGAAAGAATGACACCACCTCATTCTGTGAAGGTATTATCACCCGAATACCAAAGCCATCTAAAGACACTACAAACAAAGAAAACTACAGACCAGTTTCTCTAATAAATATAAATACAAAAACTCTCAAGAAAATACTTGCAAACTAAATCTAAAAGTACATTAAAAGAATTCTACATCATGAGCAACTGAGTACTTTAATGGTGTAGGGCAAGCTAGATAAGTTGCATTCAGACACTCAAACATATTTCAATGAATACCTAAGGATGATTACACATCATTATCTCAAGGCTGATAAACAGAAGGTTATTGGCATTTACTTTGTAATTATGTAAAAGACATGCCCAATGTCAACAATTCTAGGTAACAATTCAATGATGGCTATAGCTAGCACTGGAAAACAAATGAAATTTTGAATAACATAAGTATGGGAATAGACTCTTGTGAAAAAGTACTTTGACAATTATTGGGATTACTAAAGGAGTGTGTCTGGTTTCCTGAAACTGGGATCAATGTCTGAAAATTAGTTATATTTCTCTACTCTTGAGACAAATATTTAGAAAGTAATTTTTAAAGGATAAAAATTTTAATATACAATTTCCCACAGGAAAATTTATATAAAGAATATATATTAGTCAGCCAAAGGGGTGCTGATGCAAAATACCAGAAATCTTTTGGCTTTCATAAAGGGTATTTATTTGGGACAGAAGCCCACAGTTACCAGGCCATGAAGCATGAGTTACTTTCCTCACCAAAGTCTATTGTCATGTATTGAAGCAAGATGACTGCCAACATCTGCAAGGCTTCAGGCTTCCTGGGTTCCTCTCTTTCCAGGGCTCATTTCTCTCCAGGCTCAGCATCTCTGCTCTCTCCACAAGGACACCTACAGACTATTAGGCAAACGGCTCATCTCTTTTCCGGGGGCCACTGCTGTGTCCAATTAATCCTTCTCTCCTTCCTCACATATCTGCTTCTCTATGTGTTTACTTTCCAAGCTCCAGGATCAAAACTCCAAACTCCTTTCTCTGTGGTGTGCATTTTCTCTGTAAGCCTTGGTGGGCAGGGACTCAACATCCTACTAATGTGGCCAAATCAAATCCTTAATCATCATTTAATCAAGTAAAAGTGAAATCTCTGAATCAAATATTATCTACTATGCCCAGAGGAAAAGACCAGTTTACAAACATAATCCAAGGTCTATTTTTGGAATTCATAAATAATATCAAACTGCTACAGATACTAAAACATTTTGTGGGGAAAAACGAAAAACATCAAAACAAGATATTAAAGAAAAACCTAAATAATTAAAGTGATACCATGTTTTTAAGAGATACTCAATAATTTTAGGATATAATTTTTTAAAAATTGATCTGTAAATGCAACATAAGTCAAAACAGAATTTCAAAAATTTTTTAAATGAAAGTGACAAGGTGATTGTATATTTGGGGATGTGGAATAACCCAGAACATAAAGAACCATGCCATCCCTGAAGAAATGTAAATTACGACCACTGCATGAAGGAAACTTGATGAATGAATAATATTTATCATTAATAGATAGAACAAGATAGAGTGTCTAGAAATACATATACACATCAATGAAAAATTTAATTTATTATAAGGATGTCATGGAAGATGAATAGGGTATATTTTCCTTTAAAGTATATATTAATATCTATTTCCCTTTTCTATATTTCCCATTAATAATAACAGTGGGAAATATGCTTTCCACATTTTTTAAAATAAGAACAATCTCTACCCTATAAAATAAGCATCTTTCAATTCTACTAGATTAGGAAAAGTGTAAAATGTCTCATTATTACAAATCTTAGCAAGGATATGGATCCTGACATATTATGCAATGCTATTGAGACTCTAAATAGAAACAAAAAATTTAGAGAACAGTTGTTATATTTCAAAGCTGAATATATGTGTACCCTATATCCAATCACTTCCACATCTAGGGATGGCCCTAAACAAACTCTTGAAAATGTGTACCAAATAATGTGCACAGTCATGTTCATAGCAGCCATTTGCCCCAGTAGAAGGTAATAGAAAATTTAATTCATGAAGTAGAATTCTATAAATTAAAGGATGAAGGACCATGCATTAACATGGAAGATGAAAAAAATAATAATAAATATATGAAGACAAATTGTATGGTATCACACTTATAATGTTCAAACATAAAGCAATTGATGTGTAAAAAATATACATTTAGGAACACAGATGATTTATTTTTTAAAAGCTGAGAGGGAGTATTAAGTGTCTCAGAGAACTTGCTATATGTGAAGCAGATTTTCTATGAGAAGATCTTCACTCTTTCTTGTTTCTTGTAGCTCCTGTCAGCTTTCTCAACCTAGTTTTCCAGCTTAATTGTCAGTTCTAGGAGCTATCCAATATCCTTTCAGCAAATTAATTTTCTTAAAGTGAACAAAGTTTTTTTTTTTTTTTGCTTTTTATTTATTTAGTTTTGTTCTCTTTGTACCCAACATTCCTATTTATAAAACATAATGTTACCTTTATAGTTAAGGATAATCCAAGATGCTGAGTACTTAATGTGTTGAGTCACTAAATCCTTAAAAAGAGTCTTATGAGATGAGGAGTTATTTTTTACAAGTTAAAAATCAAATAAAAAAATTAAATAAGTAACTCAATCTTTCCCAGGTGTGAAATGGCAAAACTAAGCTTCAATCTCAGGTTGCCTGATGCATAAACTCTTACTCTTACATTTTATCATTCAGTTCATATTTCCTTCCACTCTCTGAGATGATTGAGAACAACAATTATGGTGCTTGGGACTCATCTCAACACTACTAGGCTTAAAACTTAGCATTCCGTCATATAACTAAATGCTGTAAATTTCCTTTAAGTCTGTGAATAGATAGTGGGAACTGATACAAGTCTCAGAATTTGAATAAGAAATCATGTTTTCACTACAGGTTGGGGAAATTAAAGGTGTTTTCATTTTTTTTTTTTTGTAATGAAAGATCTTCCAACAATGATTACATATGTCCTAATTAGTTTCATCACAGTCAATTGTGTACCCTTACTTCATCTTTTTTATTTAAAAAAAATCAGTCTTATTGGAAAAGAAGTAATTCCCTATTCAAAATCCTCCTGAAATTGGGGTTTATGCTGGGATAATGTCCCACTAGTAACAAACTAGAAGATGC
>JAQZBX010100626.1:0-11344 GCA_029593785.1 Cabassous unicinctus | reverse complement strand
TATTGTGTATCTCATTGTGTCTCCTCATTATGTCATCTCGTGGCACCATCTTGTTGCGCCAGCTCGCTGTGCCAGCCTATCACATCAGCTCGCTGTCTTGCTCATCTTCTATAGGAGGCACCAGGAACCAAACCCAGGACCTCCCATGTGATAGGTGGGTGCCTAACTGCTTGAGTCACATCCACTTCCTTCCTCATCTTTTAAATGGGGTAAATCCTGCCCATTTCCAATAAGGGTCACAGGGTTCAAATAAGAGGATGTGACTGGGAAGTACCTGGAGCCATGGCTGTGATTTATCAGCTCTCTCTTTCTCTCCCCTCGTCTCTTCTTTTCACTCTCCCTTCATCTTTCTTGCCCTCCATGCTCCTGCCTGACGTTCCACCATTAAAGCCTTATGCCCTATAACTCTTTTGTGATCCATTGATTAGGCCCTTTCATGAGAGCAAGTTTTTGAAAGCAAAGAGGAAAAGACACAGGGTGGCTAAGGATAAGAGGGGACTCCGTGAAGGGGAAGAATGGGCTAAGGAAAGGGGGAGAGGAGAGACTTCAGAAGACCAGATGTCTTCCACAAATTCACCTTGGGTTAGCCCTGCTGGGGGGGGGCGCGTTTCTCTCTCTTTTTCTCCCCTCCTTTTAAGGTGTAAGACCACTTAGCAAGAACAACCTGAGAGAAAAAGTGTGGATAAAACCATTTCTTTGTAGAAGTTTTCAAAACCATTTTTCTCAAGTAAGTGCCTTTTCCTCCAGGATTTGCATTGATTACCCAAAGACACTCGTAAGACTGGGATGCCTCTTATGGCACCATGGTTTAAGAGCTTAGGCCCTGGGATTAGGAGACCTGAGTTCAAATCCCAGTTGTGGCTCATTCTAGCTGTGTGACCCTGAACCAATTACTTCACCTCTCTGTGCCTCAGTTTCCTCATCTGTATAGTGGGGGTAATGATGATTCGTAGGTACAGGGCAATGTGAACAGAGATAAAGTGTGAAAAGCACTTAGTACAGTGCCAGGCACAGTAAAAATATAATAGCAAAGTACGTAATATATGATTATATATTATATAGCAATGTAACAATAAAATGGGTACCAGAATTATAAGTACATCCTAATAAAATGTAAAAAATATAATTTAAAATAATACATGTATAAAATTATTTTTTAAATTAAAATTATAAAATAAGAATATTTAAAATAAAATATTTTAAAAATACAAATATAAAAAGAAAAGTCATGTACAATCCTGCCACCTTCCCCAAATACCTCAGAAGGGACCCCAAGGGTTAAGGATAGACCAGGCGGATTGTTGCTTTGAGGCTTTCTACACTTTACAATAGAGCATCATTGCTGCCCTCTTGCCGCCCTGTGTTCATAATTATCACTTTTAATGGGTACCTGATATTCCCTCAAGCTCTCTGGTGGCTGATCACTCTGGCTGTGCAATCATTTTGCTGTCATAAACCCTCTCGGCACCTGCAGGCTTGCCTTCTGGGGTCTAAAGCCCCTCCGTTGAACTTCCAAGTTGACGAAGATGGAAGGATGGTGGGTGAGGAAGGCGTTCCCAGGTGAGGAGGTCACCACAGAGCCCCCAGTGCCGCGGCCACTCCAGGGGGGGCAGCACTGGGGAGGCACGGGGTCGGCGCGGGAGAGGCGGCCGCTCCACCAGCCGACATGGGTGACACCTCGCAGCACTGGGTGGCAGGCTTGTCCTGCTTTTGAGGGCATCAGTGTCCCACAGCCGTCCTGGGCATGGAGGCGTCCTCTACCATCAGCGCTGGCCCTCCTCTTCCTGTGCCCTCCTCTGCCCTGGCTTTTCTCCACACGTACCCCCATTCCCAGTGGCCCCCCCCTTCTTTGCTCACCTGGAGTGCTCACACCTTCCCAATTCCTAAGAAGGGCTTGGAATTATAACAACCCTCACCACGGAACATTTCACGGGTTTAATCTCACTTCATCCTCACCATAAGCCCCAGGGTCCGGCCAGGTGCCCATTTCACAGCAAAGGAGACTGAGGCACAGAGAGGTCAGGTCTAGTTCCAGAGCCTCCGTCTGTGATCATACCCATTTCCCACCTTGTTCACTGAACTTGGCAGAGTGGACCGAGGTTGTCAACAACAGCCAGATCCACTGTTGAAGGGCAAAGGTTTGCCTTCCGTGACTATGTTCAGAGAGCCTGGAATTTGAGGTCATCATTTATTCACTGAATGCCCCTTCCCACCAGGCTGTGGGCTCCGTAGGGCAGGAGCCATGGACTCACCCAGCCCGGGGCCACACACAGATCTGATGCCCTATAAAATGCACGTAGCTTTGAAGTCATGGGACAGCCGTCATTTGAGCACCTCGTGGAGAAAGCACTGTGGTGGGACTTCTCATATGTTTAAGTAGCTAAACACACCACACCCTTCAAGGCAGGGACTGCTGTCCTGTTGCACAGATAGGGAAACCGAGGCAGGTGCATATATGTACAAGGAGGTGCGGGAGCAAACGGGGCAGCCTTCCCACCCTTGCCAGACTGCTGTTGTGGATCTGGCTGCATCTGCCCACAGTTTCCTAGACTGTATCTGGGATGAATCCCGACCAAGCCCCAGTCTGAGCCTTTTCATCTTGCCTCCCAGGAAATTGTCCACATTTGTGTCACTGTGGCAGACTCTGTTTCTCTCAGTTCCAATTCTCACCTCTCCATTGGGACCCCTTGGCACTTCCTTTCAACCTCTCTGATGCCAGTTGCCCCATGATGCCCCTGACCCTACCCTTGGCTTCGAGTAGAGACGACCCAACCCCTCACTCGTGCCTGCCTCTCTGGAGCAGGCTTTTGGGACCCTGAGCTGCCCCAACAGTCAAGATGCCAATGACTTTCCATCGCATGTGTGTCACTCCAGGATGCTTCTGGGCAGTGAGCGCTCTTCTCTCCTGATGCCTCCATGCCCTCTGTGGCCCAGGCCAGGAGCTGGCAACCCACCAGCCTGGCCTGTGACCCCCAGCCCTTGCCTCCACTCCCCACTCCCAGCAGTGCTGACCCAGCTCTTGCACCAGCCTTGCCCCAAGCCCATCCCTGCAGGGAAGGATCACATCAGCCACCCAGCTCCATAAAGCTTGTGTGTGTATGGCTTGAAAAGATTTTAGGGCCAGCCCACCTAGGCCCTCCTGGGCCCCCAGGCAGACTCCAAAAGCTCCCTCCTCACTTTGGCTTTTGCTCCAAGGCTCCCTGAGGTCTGCCCAGGACCCTGCCTCTACCCTCAGTCTCTCTCTGGACCCTTTGCAACAGCCACCCCATGCTACCTGACTCCCAAGCTCTAACCTTGCACTTCACTCTGTCACCATGGGACGCTCCTTCCTGAGAGCTGTGTCGGGCCTGGCCTGTGCTCACTTGGAGACAAGCCTTGCTCATCCACAGGTCCCTGCTCGCTCTCTGGCATGGTCCCTACCTACCTTCCCCTGCCCTCACCTCAGCTCCCAGGTGAGCCGGACTGAGCTCCATGGGCCTGGAGCCACACAGACTGGGGTTCCTGGCCCAGGTCCTCTCTGATGGCTGTGTGGCCTCGGGTGCGTCGATTGGCTGTCTTAGCTGAGCCACCCTCACGTTAAAAAGGGGGGTCAATACCCCCAGCTTGAGGGCTGTCCTGGAGGATAAATGCAGGAACACCCAGCTAGTACCTTGAATGAATGCTAGCAGCATTCATTCATTCATTTAATATTTACTGAGCATCTGCTACGAGCCCAGTGCTGGGGATACAATGCTAGGCAAACACCAGACCTGCACCCTGCTTTCATGATCCTTCTATTCCAGTGAAGGAGATAGACAATAAACAGACAAATGATAAAAATAGCATAGGAGGGTAGTGAGTAATACTATACACAAAGAAAGCAGGGTAAGGGGAAAGAAGCAGGAGGGGCTGTCTTAGCCGGGGTAGGGGTAGGAGGTTGTCTGGGAAGGAGATGTTCCAGCTGAGGCCTGAATCAAGTGAGGAGACAGCCAGGCAGCTATCCAGAGAGGAGGGAACGGCCGTGCAAAGGCCCTGAGACAGGACCCTGCCTGGCAGTGATGAGGCCAGTGTGGCTGAGCAGAGAGTGCAGGATAAAGGTAGCGCAGTTGACGGGGGCCAAGGATTGTTGTTTTATTCAATGTGTCAATGGGGAGGCCAGTGAAGGGGGCTGGGACAGGATCTGACTTACCTTTACAAAGGCTCATGTGGATGACCACGTGCCTGTAACTGGCCTGAGCTGGAATCAGCCACAGCCCCACCCCAGCCACCCCAGTGGCCATGGGCAGAGGATGTGATTTTATCAGGACACGGGCCTCTGCCAGGTATGCTCTTGGAAGCAGAAAGTCGCCAGGTAGGGAGGGGTGGCCGTACGGGCTCCCTGAATGTCCTGGACCCCACGACTGTCCCCAGGAGTCCTGGCCTGCCGCTGGCCTGAGAGCCTCCACCCGTCCTGGCCCCAGTCCTTCCAGAACCCCTGCAGGTGGGGAGAGCAGGGACAAAGACTGAAAGGCCACCGGAATGGCCATGGCTCCAGGCCGGAAGGTTTCCAGTCTCCTGACAGGGATCGTTGGACCGCTCGTTTTGGTGAGGAAGTTAGTGTAGGGGAGGGGTAAGAGGAGGAGGCAGAGGAGGAGGAAGGGAGGAGGGGGAGGCAGAGAGGAGGCGGAGGAGGGAAGTGTCAGCGCCTCTGCTTCGCTGGAACAAAATTTCAAATTACATGCACAGCTTCTGCTTGGGGGAAATTATGTCAAAACCCTTCTGGACCCATCAGTATTAGACGCCCACAAGTTTTAGGAGTTGGAATCCAAGTAGTTTTAGGAAAAAACTGTCCTACTTTTATAATTGGTTCCCAAGGCTCTTCTCAACGATTATTAAAATACTGACACGAGATCTCGAAGAGAGAAATTGCTCGGGGCCCTATATTTATCATTTGCGTCGGTCAGACAAGCAGAGGCCTTTCCGTGGAGTGTCAGCTGTGGAACGTTTTGAGGTCGGATAATTAATTTCATTAAGGGAGAGTCAGATTTGCAAAGGGACTAGGGACCAAGACTCGGTGGCCCTCGCTTAAGGAAAGCACACTAAACACAACCCCCAGCCTCAGGATGCCACGGATCTGCCGGAAGGACGTAGTTTTTGCAAACAGTGCTCCGGAGGTGAGGTCCATGGACCACCCCCTTCCCAAAGCACATGAAGAGGCTACAGAAATTCTATGAACCTCCTGAAACTGTAGGCAAAACTCTTTTTCTAGGCCAGGGGTTCTCAAAGTGTGGCCCTTGACCTGCAGCATCAATCTCACCTGAGAACATGTTAGAAATGCAGATTCTCAGGCCCCACCCCAGACCTACTGAGTCAGAAACTGGCAGTGGGTTCCAGCAATCTGGGTCTTAACAAGCCCTCCAAGTGATTCTGATGCATGCTCAAGTTACGCTCTACAGCATAACACAGTAGCTGAGTGGGGACTTTGGAATCACACTGACCTGGGTTCGAATCCCAGTTCTGCCATTTAGTAGCTGTGTGAGCTTGGGCCAGTCACATAACCTCTCTAAGCTTCTGTTTCCCCATCTGTACAGTGAGATTACGAGGGACCTTTTAACATAGCAATCATGACAGGCAGGCTGAGTCTTTATCAAGTAACGGTCACGATGATGAATGACGATAGTGTTATTGAGGAGCGGAGTGGCATGAGTAAAAGCATGGATGAGTAAGAGAATTCTGTAGGATGATTTGAATATCTCTGCAGCTAGAGACAGAATTAGGGTTGTAGCTGGAGTGGTAGCAGGAGAGGGATGAGGAGGGGGTGGGCGAAAGCATTCTCTGAGGTCAAATGACTAGGATTTGCAAGTGAGTCAACTCATTCAACAAATAGTCCTCGAGTATCCACAACATGCCAGGAGCTGTTCTAGACCCCAGGGACAGAGAGGACAGAGACACTGGCCTCCTGGAGCTGATGAGCTTGGAGGAAATAAAGTCAACGGACAATTGATGAACGAGAGTTTCAGAGCATGCTCAGTGCCAGGAAGAAGCTGAACAGGGTGAAGGGGTAGAGAGACATGGGCGGTCGGGGGCTGGGAGGGTCTCTATGTGCATAGAAGGAAGGTCTCTCTGAGGAGAGTGATGAGGAGAGGGCCAGGAGAAGATTCTGGGTGGGAGAGTATGCGGGCAGGGGGAAGAGCCAGTGCAGAGACCTGGAGACAGGGAAGAGCCTGGAGTGTTAGGGAAACCGAGGGAAGGGCGGGAGCCTGGAGGACAGAGAGCAATGGACAGAACAGGTTTGAGGGGGTCCAGGGTGCCTGCTGTCCCACCTCCCTGAGACTCCACTTCCCCGTCTGTCAAATGGACTCCCCCGAAGGGCTGTGTGAGAACTGATGACATGATGGATTTAAAGCACCGGGCGCGGGGTCTGGTCCAGAGTGAGCTCCAGGGAAAGGTTCACCAGTATCGATATCCCTCGTGGCATCGCCTGAGGATTCCAGCAGAATAAGCACAGAAACTGGAAACGAAAGTTCTGGTGACTTTAGACCAGTGTCCGCTGTTAAAACCAGCAGGCCATTTCCTTCAAGCAACAAATATTTGTTGCTCATCCACTAAGGCTGATGGACCTGGGGGGATACAGGTAAGTGTAATGTCCCCCTGCTCCTACCCAGGCCCTGCCGTTTACCAGCCTTGTGGTTTGCGGGCAGTTTCTGCCTCTCTAGGTGCCACAGCTTGCTCTGTAAAGTGGAGGTGAGATGCACAACAATAGCTTAGCTTTACAAAGTACCTGCTGAGTCAAGCCCTCTACAGAGTGCCAGGTGCTGGGATCCAAGTGCCGGGGCCTGTAGGGGAAGGGGTCGACCTCGGATAGAAGCCGGGAGGGTGGGGAATGGGGATGCAGACTTGGTGACTGGAAGATAATTGGCGAGAGTCCCTCCTTCCTGACTTCGCTGAGCCTCAGTTTTCTCATCTGCAAAATGGGAATAGTCTCTGTACCTACATCCATGGACAAATGTGAGGGTTAGATGAGGTAATGTTTACAGTTCTTAGCACAGTGCCTGACACAAACTAATAGCTGCTGTTATTAATAATGATATCAATATCATTATTGTGATCAATACTGTTAAGAACAGGGGAAGCTGCCTGGAAGGACCCACTGAGCTGTGATGCCTCTGTGGCCAGGTGCAGGACCCTGTGAGGGTAGCCGCCTGGCATCCCAGCCTAGACAGAGCTGGAAGCCCTGGAGGAGAGGGCGGTGATGCCCCAGCAGCAAGGGCAGAGGGGCAGAGCTTTGACGAACACCAGGCCAGTGGCAGCAGGAAGCAGAAAGGAGCTGAATTGTGGTCACCTCCTCCAGGAAGCCTTCCCAGATCATGCTGGATGCTCCTAGAGCCCCTGTGCTTACTTTAGAGGGGCACAGATCCTGCTGTGTTGTAATAACCTGTCCCCCATCAGACTTTAAGGCCTGAGAATGATCCAACTTTGTACTTTTCTGGGTTATGCACAGTACCTGGTGCACAGTGGTTGCTTGAATAAACAAACAAATGAACAAATAGAAGGATCTTGGCTTGAGGCAGCTGCACTCTTTTCCTTGGACACAAGGGGATGCCATCACTGCGAAGCCCAGCATGGGGAGGCTGAAGGAATCAAAACACCGACCCCATCCTGCTAGGGTACAGATGGATCTGCCTTCAGCCCCAAGACTTGTGTTACAAGAGCAAGATCTTGCTAACAGTGACAAGCAGTGTATAATATAGGTAGTGAGCTCTGCATTACTGGAGGTGTTCAAGCAGAGGCTGAAGTCATAGTATCTGGAGTCAGCCCCAGGCCTTTTCCCATGGCGCCCTTGACCTCTCGCCCCCAACTCACCTTTGGCAGCTCCTGGCGCTGTCCACTCCTCAGTTGTGGAAGGAACCCCCAGGGGCTTCACCAATATCAGCCTGAGAGGGAAAAAGGATGCCTTGAGGTCTCCTCGGAGAGTTCTCTCCTCCTTCCCCAGGAGAGCAGCAGCTTTATTAGCTAACAACAGAGGAAAGTTTTCCAAAAAGTAACTCCATTTTTCTCTTTTGGAATAATTTCAAACTTACAAAAAATTGAATCAGTAGTCCAAAGAGCTTTCTTTTTTCTTGAATCATTTGCAAGTTACTAACATGACCTTATCACCCTCAAATATTTTATATGTATTTCTTACAAACAAGGACGTTCTCTACATAACCAACAAGCATCAAAATCAGGAAATGAACATCAATGCGTTATCATCATCTAATCCTCAGGTCCCGTTCAAGTTTCTCTAATTATCCCGACATTGTCCTTTATAGCAGAAGAAGCCAGTCCCGAGTCATGTGTTGCATTTTTTTGTCACCTTCAGTCTTCCTTGACTTTTCCCGACCTTGACGCTTTCGGAGGTTACAGGTCAGGTATTTTGTAGGATTGCCCTTCAACTTCAGGTTGGCTGCAAATTCTTCCTTATTAGACTCAGGTTGCCCATTTTGAGTAGGAATATTGCATCCTATTAGGTAGCACACAATTTCTCTTTGTCCCATTACTGGGAACGTTAAGTTTGATCGCTTGATTGAAGGGTCTCTGCCCGGTTTCTTTGAAGTAAAATTACTCTTTTCCCCCTTTGTAACTAATAAATATTTTGTGAGGGAGATGCTTTGAAATTACGTGAATAGTCTACTCCTCATCAAACTTTCACCTGCTAGTTTTAGCATTCATTTATGATTCTCGCCTGAATCAAGTGTTACTACCATGGCTGCAGTGGTGGGCTGATTTATTGTGTCCCCCAAAAAGATATGTTGAAGACCTAACCCCCCTCCACCCCGCCACCTGTGAATGTGACCTTGTTTGGAAATAAGGTCTGTGCAGATGTGTTCAAGTTAAGATGAGGTCGTACTGGATTAGGGTGAGTCCCAAATCCAGTCGGTGTCCTTATAAGGAGAGATTTGCAGACAGGCAGACACACGCGGCAAAGAAGAGATCCGGGTGATGCAGCTATGGCCAACGAATGCCAAGGATTGCCAGCACCCACCAGAAGTGAGGAAGAGGCAAGGAAGCTGGCCCTGCTAACACCTCGATTGCTGACTTCTGGCTCCCAGAACTGTGAGAGAATAAGGTTCTGTTGTTTTAAGCCACCACGTTGGTGGTACATTGTTACGCAGCACCAGGAAACTCCCACAGTTGCCAAGTGGTGATCTTCCAATTCCATCATTCCTTCTAAATTTATCAGCTGGAAATCCAACTGTAAGGAAAAGAGCTTTTTCCACTTGCCACTTACTGATTATGTATGTACTCAGTATGGGCTCACAGAGTCCTGTTTTATTTAATGTATTATAATCCATTACTGTAGTGATTTAAATTGTCCCAGATTTAGCCCACGAGAGCCCCTTCAAGCTGACTCTTGTGCCATTTTGACATGTCCCCATCATTCTTTGGACACTTCTGTACTTTTTGGCCCAAGATATTCCAGGTTCATCTTATATGCTTGGCCCTGTTTTCCCTGTTTGAGAGGGGCAGGAGTTTACTATCCTTCAGAGTCATTTTGCAAACTCTGAAATGGCTCTAGGAAGCTGCCCTGTGCGGGCATTAAATCTGGCCTCTGTGGTCAGACCGACCTGGGTTCAGGTCCCACCACTTATTCACTGTGTTTCCTTGGGCAAGTCACTCAGCTTCCTTAAGCCTTTCCTCATCTGTAAAATGGGGATAATAGTCCCGGGGAAAGAAATGAGGGGGCTCTTTCTCCAAGGTGCGTGGCCATCTCCTGGAGCTCATTTTGCTGCTGCTGGTTTCACAATCCCCTGATGCCACCCTGTGTGGGAAATTGATGGAGGCGTTCCTAGATCTAGCAAGGGGTCAAAGAGCTGAGTTAGAGACTCTCCTCAATTGAGCTCACCTGTGATACTTTACCTGTCAGGGTTCCCACTTCATTTCTCCCCACGGGAGTCATCATTCATTGTCTGAGTCCCAGCACCTTATCAGCGGGTAATGACTGACGTCTGCAGGAATGAGCTACACGGGCAGTTGAGTTTTGTGAGGGGGTAGCCCCTCAGAGAGGCAGGTGTGTGGTATCTGGAGCTGCACTGCCAAAGTGAGTGTGTACCCAAAAACCCAGCTACAAGTGTAGTGTGTACCCAAAAACCCAGCTACAAGTGCAGTGCCTGCACACAGGACGTGCTCAGGAACTGGTTGCCACTGCCGGGCTTCCGCTCCTCAGATGGGCAGAGGACTTTGGGATATGCTGCACCCTAGAGCCCTCTCTTGGAGAGTCACAAAGCATGTAAGGATAATACAGACCCTGGTCATATAGGCCTCTGACTCGTATTTTGTTTCTGGAGCGTGGGGTCTGGGGTTTCAGAGCTGTCACATAGCAGACACAGGGTAAGTGCTGAATGGATGGCTGTACTTCCTCCCCCTGGCTTTCCTCACCCAACAATCACTCCTCCCCATTTTCTGATTTGTATGCGTGAAACTGCCTCCTCCCTCTCCACTGTCCTCCACCTTCTGCCTGTCTGTCCCACCTTGGTGGTTTCTCAAAACACATCTCTACATCCCTAACTGCCACTGCAGCCGTCCATGCCTCCATCACCTCTTGCCTGACCCCTTCCCTAGGTGTCCAATTTACAGTACCCTCCCCCCCAAGTATTCTGCTTGTGGTATTCCAAAACCATCAGTGAATCAGTTGCCAGCCCCTCAGCTCCCACACCCTCCCAGCCCTGTGGGGTAGCCCCACCCCCTGATTCTGTCCTTTCACTTTTAACCTAGTTGTATCTTTATAGTCAAAGTGGGTTTATTATAGACAGCATGTAGTTGGGTCTTGCTTTTTTTTTATCCAGTCTGATAGTACCTGCATTTAAATTTAAAGTGATTATTGATAGAATTGGGTTAAAACCTATCATCTTGCTATTTGTTTTCTATTTGTCCTAATTGTTCTTTATTCATCCCCTCCCTTTTTTTTTTCTAATCATTTGGGTAGTTTTTAGGATTCCATTTTATCTCCCTTGTTGGCTTATTATATACCCCAATTTTTAGTGGTTGCTTTCAGGTTAACATTCTATATCTTTAACTTATCAGTCTACCTTCAAGTAATATTATGCCACTTCATTTGGAATGTAAGAACCTTACAGGAAGCGGGTGTGGCTCAATCGATAGAGCTCCCGTTTACCATATGGGAGGCCCCAGGTTCGCTTCCCGGGGCCTCCTTGTGAGGGCAGGCCGGCCCGCGCAGCGCGGTGGGCTGATGCAGCAAGACCTCACAGCAAGGGGGAGATAAGCAGACACAGAAAAGACACACAGCAAATGGACACAGCAAACACAAGCAGCAAGGGGGGGATAAATAAATAAATAAATCTTTAAAAAAAAAACAAAAAACAACCTTACAACAAAATGCGCCCTT
>JAQZBX010100625.1:0-11347 GCA_029593785.1 Cabassous unicinctus | reverse complement strand
GTGTGAGTGTGTGTGCATGTGTGTGTGTGTGTGTGTGTGTGTGTGTTTGCCGGGGAGTGACCTCACAGCTGCTGGAACATAAAGACCCACAGGTCCTGCCTCCCAGGCTCAAAGCTGGCTCCACAGGGGACACAGTGACATGAAAGGCACACCACAGACCCTTCTCCTCGCCTCCTCCCTCCTTGGCCTCCTTTCAAAGGTAAGGGGGCCCAGACCCCAAATGTCCTGCTGAGTTCTCTGACAACTGGGGGAGGGGGTAAAATCACAGCCAAGGACTCCCCCTGGAGAATTCCTGCAGGCCCCCCACGTTGGACGCTGTGCCCAAGCCAAGCTTCCCTCCCTGGTGCCCAGACAGCTCCCTCTGGCCAGCTCCGCTGTGTGACCTTGGGCAGGTCCTTTCTCCTCTCTGAACCTCAGCGTCTTCCTCTTTCACATGGTCATGATGCCTTGTGAGGGTCCTAGCACAGCACCCGGGACCTGGTGAATGTGCACAAGAGGGTTTTTATGATGATTGCAGTCCCCACAGCCCCTCTGCAGAGCGGGTGTGTGTATCCTGATAAGTGGGGAAACTGAGACCTGAGACCTGGCATGCCTCACCTGCCCCTGAGCTGGGATCTGAACGGACATTGGTGTCTGATTGGGAAGTTGAGGCTGTAAGGGCCTTGGTGCTGCTGGGCCCTCGGGCAGTGATCCACTAACCTGGCCCCATGGGGCAGAGAGGCACCCCAGGGAGACATTGAGTTGCATGGGACATTTACCAAAGGGTTTGTGGGGTGTCCCCCTTGCCTAACGTGCACAACAACCCCACAAGGAATTATTCTCTCCAATTTTCAGTCAAACAAGGCTCAGAGAGGGTAAGCAATTTGCTCAAAGCCACACAGTCAAGAAACATCAGAGCACTAGAGGAGGGGCATGGTGGGGGCCAGGAGGGGCACGAGTGTGTCTGTGCCTCTCCCACCCCCAACCTGGACGCAGGCCACAGCTGTGGACCAGGGCCACGCCCCCGCAGCAAATGCCGGGTTCCCATTGCCAAGGGGACTGGCCCCACCACAAGCCGTGATCTTTCTATATTTTTATGCTCCTTGTAGGAGCGCAGGGCAGGGGCTTCTCTCTCCCTGGCCCCAAGCAGTGGGGCTGGGGAAGGTTGGAATCCAGGCTGGCATTCCCAGTCCTGCTGTTTGTTTTCCCAAAGGGGACAGACAGGGCATGAGGCCAGGGTGGCTGGCTTGGGGTTCGCGAAGGGAGCAGGAGCTCAGAATTCAATGAGAGACTGAAATAAAGCCCTCCTGCTCTGACTGCTTACCTCCTCCATTCTTCCCCGTCCCGGGAAGCGGGGCAGTATGCCGCCCCGAACACAGGGACTTAGTCGTCACAGGGATGGAGAGCCACGACGAGCCTTAGGAAGGGAATTACAAGTCTTCCAGGCAGGCTGTGGGCTCCTGCGCTCAGGGCTGCAGAAGAAGCGCAGGAGGCAGGAACCTGGGAAGAAACAAAGTCATGTTCGCCAAGAGCTGGCTGTGACCTCCTGTAATCCTGCCATCACTCCAAGATAGGTGGTGCCATCCCCATTTTGCAGAGCAGTCAAGTGATATGTTCCAAGACACACAACAAGCCAGGATCATGGGTCTCCACTCTTGCCCAGGAAACTCATGGACTTAGTGACCACAGCAAGGCTCTGGGGAAACCAAGTGTGTGATGGGACAACCCAAACATATGGAGAGGTAGCTAGGAAGGGTGTGGAGACAGAGGGAGGCCAGGAGACGGTGGATCCCTCCTGACTTGTCATGATCCCTCTTGAACAAATGGGTACCTCGAGGCAGAGGCTGGGCTGGAGTCAGAGACCCCAGAGGACAAGAGGTGTGCATAGTGATTAAAAGCTCAGGTCTTGGATCTACCTGAACAGAATTCCTGCAGGTCCCCACGCTGGACACGTGCCCAAGCCAGGCTTCCCTCCCTGGTGCCCAGATACCATCCTGACGCCCCCTGTTACTGGCTGTGCCACGACATTGCTTTGAGCCTTAGTTTCCTCATCTCTAGAATGGGGATAACGGTGGTACCTCCCATTGGAGAGAAAATTAAACAACATATTATACTGCTCAGCACATAGTCTACTCGGGGTAAATGTTAGCTAATAGTGAACGCTGTTAATAGTCTCTCCTGGCTATCATGGCCTGGAGAATCCAGACTCTCAAGCTTGCCGAGGAGAGGGAGCTCAAAGTGGGGACCCAGGTTCAAAGCAGAGAGCCTATTTCTTGGGAGGGACCAGAAAGCCAGCTCTGGTCAGAGTCCCCTAATTCCCACCAGTGAAGGGAGCTTGGAATCACTGCCCCTCTGGCTTTGAAGGAAACCCCCAAGTCTACCCCATTGCTTCTCAAATCCATCCCATATGGACCACCTGGGGATTTATTAAAATGCAGATTCAGAAGATGGGGCCCCAGACGCTGGCTTCTAACCAGCTCCCAGGTGCTGCTACTGCTGCTGGCCCAGACCACACCTGGAGAGGAAGTCAGCCATCTTCTCCAGTTTCTCCTCCGCATCACTCAGCCTCCGGCTTGAAATATCCGCAGAGATGGGGAACTCACTCCCTCACGGGGTAGCCAGGCACGCCGCTACACAATTCCATCTCTTGGGCGGGAGCCCTTGGTCGCCTGCGAATCCCGCCACAGGCTGGTCTACCAGATCGGGGCGGCCCCTGGTGGCCAGAGTAGGGGCTGCAGGTCACTGAGAGCAGGTTTGCAGGACTGGGGGGTACCAGAGGTGGGACCGGGTGGGGTTTGGGCAAAGGCCACACAGGAGATACGAAGTCATTAATTTCACCCCCTAAACTGCAAGTCTCTTCTCCTCTAGCTAAAACCCTCCAGCTCCCCCAGGATCCTATCCTGTCAAACTAAAGATCATTTCCCCTAGAGGGGGCCACCGGGAACATCTTGAATATTGCGTACTTCTTGACCCCAACTGCAAATGGATATACAGGACGCTTGTGGCCTCTCGTTCCTGGTTTGGCTGTTCTTTGTCTTGGGGAGGTGTCAGGTCACTTGGGTTGATGCCCTGCCCCTGCCCCCAGGGGTAGGGTTCTTGATTCAGGTGCCTATTACAGGAAAAGTTTACCCCCCACTCCATGTCCCTAGGTCCTCAGTGCAGAATCAGGCATGTGTTGTTACTCCCAGCTCTGCAGCAAACACATTGTGACTTTGGCAAGTCCCTCTCCTCCCTGGGTCTCAGTTTCCCCAATTGTATATGGGGGAGGAGGAAGCTGGACTGGAGCAGAAGTGCTGAAAACTTAGCTGTGCTTGAGAAGCCCTGGGCCAGCTTGTTAAAAAATACAGACTCCAGGGCTTCACCTCTGGGCCTTCTGATTTGGCCTGGGCATCTGTATTTTACCACATTTCCTGGCTGATTTGAATGCTCACTCAGGGTTGGGAATCATATTCTGGATTGCTCTAAAGATCCAAGATATCCATGATATAATCTGATGTATTCCACCCTCAAGATCAGTATCCACAGTTCAGATGCTGGAAAATGAACCATACCCTGCTTTTTAATCCTTTGTTTTGCTGCTTTTGCCTTTTCGTAAGCTCCTAGAGGGCAGCACCTAAGTTATGTATTGTGCTTAACAATAATGATCATCATGGGGAGTAGATGTGGCTCAAGCAGTTGAGCTCCTGCTTCCCACCTGGGAGGTCCCAGGTTTGGTCCCCGGTGCTTCCTGAAAGCAAAAAAACAAGGGAAGCGGATGTGGCTCAAGTGATTGGGCTCCCGTCTACCATATAGGAGGTCCAGGGTTCAATTCCTGGGGCCTCCCGGTGAAAGACGAGCTGGCCCCCGCAGTGAGCTGGCCTGAGTCGAGAGCTGGCCCATGCAGAGAGCTGATCCACGCAGAGTGCTGGCCCACACGGAGGGCTGGCCCACGTGGAAAGCTGGTGCAGCAAGATGACGCAACAAAAAGAGACACAGAAGAGAGGCAATAGGAGATGCAGCAGACCAGGGAGCTGAGGTGGTGCAAGAGAGTCAGCGCCTCTTTCCACTCCAGAAGGTCCCAGGATCAGTTTCCAGCGCCGCCTAAAGAGAAGACAAGCAGACACAGAAGAACACACAGAGAGCAGATAGCAAGTGCAAATCAACAAGGGGGGCGGGGGAGAAATAAATAAATCTTTAAAAATTAAACAAGCAAACAAATGAAAAAAAAAGCAACTCTGGGAAGCCAACGCACCTCAGTGGTTGAGCACTGGCTTCCCACATAAGAGGTCCCGGGTTCAATCCCTGGCTCCAGTACCTCAAAAATAATAATAATAATGATCATCATGGCTAAATGCATTGAGCATCTCCTGCAGGCCAGGCAGTATACTAAAGGGGTAATGTCATCAATTCATGTACTCCTCAAAATTAGATACTATTGTCGTCCCCATTTCACAGATGAGGAAACTGAGGCTCAGAGAGGTTAAGTAACTTGCCCAAGGTCACACAGCTAATAAGGGGTAGAGCCAGAACTGGAACTTCAGACCAGAGTCCTTGCCCATGACCACAAAACCACAGGACAGGTGGGGCTCAAAACCAGGTCCGTGTGACTCTGGGGCCAAAGCATAGACCACACACTGCCCAGCCTGACAAGAGGCCAGCCATGAGGCTCTCACTGCCACCTTGAAAGCCTGTGGCTGAGAGAGGTCTCTGTCTCTGCAGGTATGTGCCCAGCTGTGCCCGACACCATGCGTCTGCCCCTGGCCACCACCCCGATGCCCGCTGGGGGTACCCCTGGTGTGGGATGGCTGCGGCTGCTGCCGGATATGTGCACGGCGGCTGGGAGAGTCCTGCGACCACCTCCACGTCTGCAACCCCAGCCAGGGCCTGGTCTGCCAGCTCGGGGCAGGCCCTGGAGGCCGGGGGGCCGTGTGCCTCTGTAAGCAGGTTTGCGGGACTGATGGCAGGTGGGATGGGTGGTGGCTGGCAGGGGCGGATGGAGGCAAGGCCATGGGGGCCTGAGCCCCAGAGCAGTTCTCTCTATGCCTCCTTTCACCCTTACTTCAGGTACACCATCCACTCCAGCCAGAGCTGGTGACCCATCATTCCCTAATTCCACCCCCAGATTCTCCCCTCTTGGTCTTCGCAAGGATCAGGTTCGCCACCTGAATAACCTGCCCCTCTTCCTGCCTGTCCAAGTCATAGCCAACTTTCAAAGTCAAACTCAAACACCTCCTCCCAAAGTAATCAGCCCAGATTCTTCCGTCAAAGGTCATCACCCCCTTTTCAGGATCCTCCCAGCACTTGGGGATGGTGGTGGAGTGCAGCCCCTTATTCCGGACAATACATGTGCCAGGCACTGTGCTAAGCAGTTATCACTTAATTCATGTAATCCTCATACTATCCCTGTGAGCCAAGTACTCTCAGACCCATTTCATATGGATGAGGAAACGGGCCCATCGCTCGGCTGCCTGGCAGCAGCTCTTATTGTCAATAACTTTATTAAGAAGCTTTTCTTATTCCATCTCTGTCCAGACTTCAAACACCTAGAGGCCAAGGGTTTACTTGGTCCCCAAGTCTTCAGCAGCTCCCAGGCCTGGGCTGGCGGTGTGGTGGGTACCCAGGGATGCTCAAGGCTTTGAACTGAATTTAGTTAGAGGCAGAACCACCCTCAGGTGAGCCAGGGCCAGCTAAGGCCTCACAGCGGCCAAATGTGCCCCCCAAACCTCTCCAATCACTTGTTGGACAGCCCTTCTCAGAGGGCGCCTCCAAGCCATGTGCTGTGCTACGGATTCCTGGTCCCAGGAAGAGCACGTCCAGTGCCTGCACCTCGTCTCCCACGCCTCACGCTTGCTCTGCCTGCAGCTTCCCCAGCTCCACTGAAGGCGCCGCTACCCTTCCAGCAGCTCAGGCTCAAGACCTTCAAGGCATCCATGATGTCTTTTTCTCACATCCCACATACCAGCCACAACATCCACAGTATTTCCAGAATCCGACACTTCTTAGCCCCTCCACTGCCACCACGCTGTCTGAGCTCCTATCACCACTGCCTGGATTTTTGCAGTAGTTCCACGTCTGTGTCCCTGCTGCTGTCCTTGCACCTAGTGCATTCTCAGCACAGCAGCCAGAGGGCGACTGTTGATACATGTCAGGTCAAGTTTGTCCTCTGCCCCAAACCCTCCAATGGCTTCCCAAGCCCTCACAAGGCCCCACAGGATTTTGCTCCTGTTTTCTCTCTGGCCTCATCTCCTTTTCCCCCTCCCGCTCTCTGTTCCAGCCACACTGGCCTCCTTGCACTTCCTTAGATCCCCCATGCCTGCTTCCACCTCAGGGCCTTTGCACTGGCAGTCTCTCAAGCTGGCCTTCTGTTCTCTCAGATATCTGCATGGCCTGTTCCCTCACCTTCTTTACATCTTCACTCAAATATCACCTCAGTGAGGATTTCCTCAGCCACTGAATCCCAGGTCTCCTTAATTTTTCTAGCACTAACACCATCTGACAGAATACATTTTTTTGCTTATTATGTTTATTTCCACCAGAATAAAAGCTCCATTAAGGGTAGCAATGTAGTCATTGCTGTATCACAAGTGCTTATGTAGTGCCTGGTGCATAGTTAGGCACTCAATAGATGTTTGTTGAATGAATGCATAACAATAGTTCTAGTGGGGCTAGCAGAAGAGAAACCATTTATTAAGCACCTACTGTGAGCAGGCCCTTGCCATGCATGGTTTCATTTTATCCTCAACATGAGTAGGTCCTATTATTATCCATATTTTGCAGATGAGGAAAACAGGGCTCAGAGAGGTTAAGTCACCTGCACGAGGACACACAGCATTCATGTGGCTGGAAAAATAATTACCCTATTGTTCCTGCCCCTGCAAGGACTCCTAGTGGGAAAGACACAGAGATCACCAGGCGAGACTGTGCTCAGTGCTGGGAGAGGCTGTTGGGGCTGAGTGGAAGGCACTAGCTGGGGGAGGTTGCTGGAGAAGGGGCCTTGGAGAGAGCCTGGAAGGAGGAATAGGGTTTTGGCTGCTGTCAGTGTGCGCGGGTGGGTGGGTATGGGGAGTTCTAAGAGCCAGTGAGTTTGGAGGTGCTTGTGGTATCTGGGGAGGTGCCAAGAAGCATTGCTAAAATTACCACCCCTCCAGCTGATTTTCCTAAACACTCCTTCTGTTTACCCGATCATCCCAGCGACCGGGAGGCAGCAGGGCTGTGGCACCAGGAGTCAGGCTGGGAGACGCCAGGCTTGGTCAGTCTGGGAATGAGGATTAAGGTGCAGCTGCCCCTACAGTTTCCAGGAAACCGGCGGCCACATGGTCCAGGCCAAAGGTCAGAGGTTTGGAGCCAAAGGGAGCCCTGGCTGTGCCTGGTGGAACAGGACACGCTGGTCCTGTCCTCCCTGGAAGAATAAGTAAAACCAGCTCCCATTTACTGAGCATCTTGAGGCAAAATGCTTTCAGTACTCTAGTCCATTTAATCCTCATAGTGGCCCTGTGAGCAGGGTACTGGGGCTCAGAGAGGTTAAGTAACTTGTGCAAGATTGCACAGCTAGCAAGTGGGAAGCTGGGGTTTGCACCCAAGTCTGTGTGATTCCTAAACCCCTGTGTTTCATCAGTGGGTATGGACCTATTTGAAGTTTTCCTCAAAGGACCTGGGAGAACCTGCTTGCCTATTGGTCCTGTCCCCCAAACACAGCTTAATTGCCACCAATGTCTCCAGGAAGCCCTCCCCAGTTTCCCCTTGCTCTGCGCTTCCTGAGTAGCTCACACGTACCTCTCCAGGGCTCTCACTTCATTCTGCCTGGGAGATGGTGACTTTCACTCCTGTCTCCCCACTGGCCCGTGGGGCAGTGACTTATTCCTGTCTAGGAGCATGGTGGTTGGCACAGTAAATACCTCTTGAATTACAAGGAGTCAGAACTAATTCACCCAGTGTCTTTTGTGTGCCAGGCCTTGTGCCAGACACTCATTCAGAGGGCATTCCCTGAGGTTCTGCGTGTGCCATCGAGGCCATGAGCCAGCCTGGGCGGGAGCGGGAGGGTGCCACGATGAACACTCGCAGCCCCAGCCCTCGAGGAGCTCACGTCTGGTGGAGGATGTGGTCACCGCGTCCGTGCATTGAGGGTGCTGTTTAAAGAGTTTCCTGAGCACCTGTTGTATGCCTCGCTCTGGGCTAGGTGCTATGTACATCTTACCCCGTGCAGCTGAGGGCACAGATTACCATCCTCGTCATGGGTAGCATTGAGGCGACTCAGAGGAGTTAGGTAACTTGGCCAAAACCACAGAGCCAGCAAGTGAAACCCTGCCCTGACAGTGAGGACTACAACACAGCAGGGGGACGATGGGAGTTTGTTGCATGAAATCTCAGGGTGTGTATAATAGTTAGATGTTATTAATATATAATAATAGGGGAAGTGGATGTGGCGCGAGTGATTGGGCTCCCGTCTACCATATAGGAAGTCCAGGGGTCGATTCCCGGGGCCTCCTGGTGAAAAGCGAGCTGGCCCGCGCGGCAAGCTGGCGCAGCAGGACGACACAACAAAACGAGACACAGAAGAGAGAGAACGAGAGACACAGCAAATCAGGGAGCTGAGGTGGCACAAGAGATTGAGCAGCCTCTCTTCACTCCGGAAGGTCCCAGGATGGGTTCCTGGTGCAGACACGGAAGAACACACAGAGAGCAGACAGCAAGCTCAAAACAAGGGGGGGAGGGTGAGAAACAAATAAAAATAAATAAATCTTAAAAAATATATATATACACACATACACATATAATAATAGTAAGAACAGAGGAGCTTGGATCTGTTGAAAGTCTCCTTTACGTGGGATACATTACATATATCATTTCATTCAGTCTTTATCCCTTTCCTGTGGAATAAGTACTGTTATTTTCCCTATTTTGCAGATAAACAAACCGAGGCAAGGAAAGATGAAAGCACTTGGCCAAGTTCTACAGCTAATAAAGGGAGGAACTGGGGGTCAAAACAGGCCAGTGTCCCTGCAGACCCTGTGCCAGGGCCCGGGAAGTCACACGGTCTTCCTGCAGGGGCCAGGACAGACTGGCAACGGGGTGGGTGCCCGTCACGGGGAGCCCCTCGGCAGTGCTCAGAGCCAGGGGAGGGTCGGGGCTGACTGATGGGGTCCGGTTTCTCCTCCACAGTGGGAGAGGATGATGGGAGCTGCGAGGTGAATGGCCGCCTGTACCGGGACGGGGAGACCTTCCAGCCCCACTGCAGGATTCGCTGCCGCTGCGAGGACGGCGGCTTCACCTGCGTGCCGCTGTGCAGCGAGGACGTCCGGCTGCCCAGCTGGGACTGCCCCCACCCCCGGAGGGTTGAGGTCCCCGGCAAGTGCTGCCCCGAGTGGGTCTGCGACCAGGGTGGGGCGCTGGGGGCCCAGCCACTCCCAGCCCGAGGTGAGTGCAGGGCGCGCCCAGGCCACGGCAGGACCGTGGAGGCACCGGGGGGCCTGAAGGGGTGGCGGGGGGCCGGGGGAGAAGGTTCTCGGTTACCAGGACACCTGGAAACATGGAAGCAAAGATTTTGCTGACAGTAGCTGGGAAGTGGTGGCAGCTGTGGAGAGAAGTGGGAAAGGGGAGTGAGAGTCACCAGACCGCGTTAAACGTGACGGAACAGGAAGCAGCGGTTTAAGCATATAATTTTAAATCATGAATAATTTAAAAATTAAAACTTGGGTGGCAGAGTGGGAAGGGGAAGGCAAAGTTAGGGTAACTGAACCAAATTCTCACATTTCCTAGCAGTGGTATAATATGGTATGTGATATATCTATAACATTAATATACTAATAATATTTATGCAATATAATATAATATTTAATAATATTAGTATATTATTATTTGGACTTATCAGAAAAGGAACTAAAAACTGAACCAGGCAAGGTAGCTGCCTCTGGGATGTGGCCTAGGGGTGGGCAGAGGTAGAGGAAAGATGATTGCTTCCCTCTATAAACTCTTGAGTTTTGGAAATTTTATTGTTATGTTTTGCTGTTGCTCTTTTTTTTAGTCACATGAATGTGACTGAAAAAAAAAAAAAGACAACCAAAGTAGGGGATTGGTTCCATAAACAATGGTGCCACATGAGAGCCAGCGAAGCCTGGGGGTAAGCGCACGGGCTCTGCCTGGGTTCTAATCCCAGCTCTGCCACTTACTAGCTGTGTGACTCTGAGCAAGTTGCTTAACATCTCTGTGTCTCAGTTTCTCCAACCATAAAACGGGGACAGTAAATAAGAGCATCCACCTCATAGAGCTACTGTGAGGCTTAAATGCATGAATACAAGTAAAGCAGTGAGAACAGTGCCTGGCACACAGGAAGTACTCCCACGGCAGTAGCTGTTCTTATCCCCAAGAGGGAACATGATGCGTCCATTTAAATCCAGAGGAGAATGTCACTGAGTTCACCTTAAATAGAAAAAGCAGAGCATATCCAATCTGATCTCCATTATGCGTGTGTGTGCTCAGGTGTGTTCCACATATTCCTCAGCCTCGACACTGTTGACATTTAGGCTGGATAACTCTTTGTGGGGGGCTGCCCTGTGCATTGTAGGGTATTTAGCAAGCAGCATCCCTGGCCTCCGCCTGCACCATGCTGGTAGCACCTTCCCCCAGTCCTGCCAACCCAAGATGTCTCCTTGCGTTGCTAAGTGTCCCCTGGGGGCAAAATCACCCAAGTGGAGAACCTCCTACTATAAAGAACCAGAAGGAAGGACACCAAGATGTTAACAGGGGAGAGTAGGAATTGGGGAAGACCTGGTGGCCCCACCACCTCATTCCAGGCAAGGCCTCGGAGTTGCTGGCCTCCTTGCCACCGGGTCTGCCGGCGCAGCTCCTGCGGGGCAAGGGCTCTTGTCTGGGGGAGCCAGAGAAGGGCAGGGTCTGACCCAGTCTACGGGGGAGATACCCCCATGGTCAGTACCATGATCGTGGCCTCACAGCCGGTATTTACGGGGTGCTGTGCTTGCACTACACCTTCTTTATTTTATTCAGTCCCAACAACCAACTGTTAGGGTTTTCCACGTGAAGAAACTGAGTGAGGTCTTAAGCAACGTGACCAAGGTTAACTGCTAGCAGATAGGGTGATTTGGCCCGAGCACTGACTTTGAGGTGCTGAACCCCTCTTCCTTCCCCCGCAGGACCCCAGGTGTCTGGCTTTGGCGCTCCCCTGGCCCCTGGCACCCCATGCCCAGAATGGAGCACGGCCTGGAGCCCCTGCTCGGCCACCTGCGGGCTGGGCGTGGCCACCCGGGTGTCCAACCAGAACCGCTTCTGCCGGCTGGAGGCCCAGCACCGCCCGTGCTTGGCGGGGCCCTGCCCGCTCCCCAGGGGCCGCAGCCCACGGAACAGAGCCTTCTAGAGGCAGGCTGGGAACGGAGTC
>JAQZBX010100624.1:0-11344 GCA_029593785.1 Cabassous unicinctus | reverse complement strand
AAGAGAAGTACCACACATTTCTGTTTAGATCTTGATAGCCAGAATTTAGTTACTTGGCCATACCTGCTGCAAGAGAGATTGGAAATGTAAGATTTTAGCTGAGTTGCAATGGGAACATCCAAAAATTGGGGGTTTGTTATTATGGAAGAATGGGAGAATACAGGGAGGCAATCTGAAGTCTTTATCACAGATACCTTACATATAGATGACATTTGATAAAACTGTATTGATTCATTTCTATAAAACTGATGATCATATTCTTAGTGGTATCACCCAGGTCATTTATGAAGATATTGAACCTAAGGTTTTTCCCTCTTCTTATTTTATTTACTGAATGATAACATAATACAACATATCAGTGTATTAATTGCATGCAAAATAAACATCCTTGGAACTAGCTTATGCAAAATGAGAAATTTATTGAAAGGATGATGGAGAAATCCTAGGAAGAGGCAAGTCTGAGCAGAAAGAGAAAGATTCAGCAGTGGTAAATCTGAGATGGATATATACTCCATCATTATATTGAGAATTCCAGCATAACAAAAATACTTTATCTTCTCTGTTTCTCTCTCTCCGTTGACTTTATTCTTTCCATGCTGAGTGAGTTTCTTCATTTGGTCAAAAAATATGTCTAATGGCGCCTCTCAGATTTTGTAGCTAGGTGAGGTTTGAGATGCCCTCTCTTCTAAAGTCTGAAAATCTTGGAAGAATGGTCTCATTGGCCCAGCTTAGCTCAGGTGTCTGCCTCTAGACCAATTGGCTTCTCTTGCTGCCATTCTATGAAAGGGGGAGTGAGGAGCAGTTTCTATAAGAAAGGTGGGTGCTGGTCACACAATTGTATGGATGTCTACTATAATCATAACTGATGGAAAAACAGTTATTCAGTGGTCCGAATAACTGAATGAGAAAGGAGAACAGAATCTATCCTAATGCAGAAAAAATGATTTAGCTAAGAAACATCATTTAACAGGGTTGAAATTTATAGAACATTTATTATTTGGCAGGCATTGCACTAGGTACATTTTATATGTTCAATCATTTATTCCTCACAAGCCTGTAAGCTAGGGATTGTTATCCCTCCTTACAGATGGAAAAAACAAAGCTCAGAGAGGTTAAGTAGTCCAAAGTCATGTAGCAAGTATGTGAACTGAATTTGTTTTAACTTCAAAATTTTTAACAGTCATGGTACTATACTGCCTCATCACTTCTCTTTCTTGAGTTGGAAATTATAGTTATTATGTTAGTTTTTTTCCATTTCTACCAATTAGAACTTGATAAGCCCAGTAATATCTCTGGGCTTTAATCTCTTCATTTGTAAAAAGATTAGCTTGACTAAAATTACCTTTTTCTCTTGTTCATATATGTAATACTTTGTGAAGTCAAGAGCGTGAGCTATTATATTTGAAAACATTTTAATTCATCCAGTCAATATATCTGGGTGCTTCTTGAGCAAGGTCTGTGCTAGGAACTGTGATGAAATTAAAGATATACAAGATATAGTTTTCTGGTGACAGTGTTACCGAGGAACAAACAAGCAAAAGTATCATCTTACAGAAATAAAAGTTCAGATTGCAGCATCTTTCAGGAGTGATATGATCATCAGCTCAATCATATCTTCAAGGGTTTTTCCATCTTTCTGTTTGCCAACCTCAATATGTTGACTTTATTCTAAGCTTAGTTCCTCTTGTGGTTGCAAGATTGCTGCCAGTGGCAATCTGAGTTAGAGGCTGACTGTTCATACCTGGCAGGAAAGAGAGAATCCTGTCCACCAAGCATGGAATAAAATCCTTTTCTTCAGTTTGATTGGATCAGTTTACTCCAGGACTGTAATGGTTTTCAGGTATATTAATTAGAGTAGTCTAGGACGTAGTAAAGCCTAGATTCTAGGTCATACTGTAGTAAAAAATAATCCCAAACCTCAGTGGAAATACAAAGGCATATTTCTTACTCAAGGTATATATCTACCATGTCTTGATGGGGGAGGGGGCAGGCTGCTCCACACTGTCCTTCCTGGGGCACCTAGGCTGACAGGGGCTTTTCTATCTGCAACAATACTGGTCTTGAGGCAGTAGAAGAGATGAACACTGTTGGGACACCTGCAAATGGTGGTGGTTATGGTGGTGGGGGATGGCAGGAGTGTGTGTAGGAAAGCGTAATTCTGTTATATGCCCGGAAAGAGAAAGTAAGCATTACAAGTCTCTACCACACCACGGCAAGTCTTTTACTGATTGGCTCAGGCTAATTGGGATGTTCTTCTTTAGCGGGAGGTTGGATGGTTACCTGAAAAACAAACAAAAACAAAAATAGAAACAAGGAACTCTGTTAGTAAGGATGGGACAGGAGTGTATATTGAATAAGAAATCAATAGTGTAAACTATATGATGCTTTAAATCAATGGAGAAGGCAGAAATTTCTGTCATGAGGCAAATTACAGGCAAGGATAGTTTGACTAGTTTCATCAGCCTTCAAATCTCTTCATTTACTCTTCTGATTGGAAAGATTGGCTCTGGCTCTTAATGAGTGAATATAGACAGATAGAGCTTCTATTTAAAGTGTCAGCTCAAAAGTGACTTAAAACAATGATTGGATTTGAGAATATAAATTATTTTTCCATATTTCATTATTGTAGTTACTCTCAATGGTGAGTCAAGCTGGCTAGATTTAGAGTTTTGGAACTGGCAATCAGCTAAAATTTATCTAGTCCCACCCTTTTATTTCACAGATGAGAAAACCGAGTCCCGAAAGGGTAAAATCAAGGTCATGCTTTCTTGTCTGTAGTACTAGTGCTGTCCTTGGGAAGATTTCCTGCAAAATGGAATCCTCTAAGTGAATTGCAGCTAGACCAACAATTAATAAACAATAAAAAGAACAATTATAAATTAATAAGAATGTTATGAGTGTTGACATTCAGTTGGTTCCCTCTGGTGCAGATTGAAAAATTTCTTAACTATTTTGTAAGTAGCTGCTGCTGAGACTCCTTAATGTCTCCTCAATCCCTTTCTGGGATCCCACAGATATCCCCACTATAAATAGTAGCACTCACCTCAAAGGGTTGATTTGAGAATTAAATGATAGAGCTCATTTAGCATGAGGACTGGCACTTAACAATATTATACCTTGGCTATTATTTTTATTATATTCATTAATAAAAATTGTAGTAAATTTCAAACTAGTTCATACATGAATGTTCACAACTTTGGAAATGTGAAAGCATTCAAGTTCATTAACTTTGATCTAGCTAATCTTTCAGTGAAATGGCCATTCATTTACTCTAACTTTCATTTTGATCTTTTCCATTGCCTAAGGGTTGACTATACCTTGCCCCACCCCCAAGTCCCCACAGCTCTGGATGATAACTGAACAATTTGACCCAGGCTGTGCAAAAGAAAATAATGTAGTGACAAGGCCCCGTTAATTCTTAGTATAACAGGTCATGGAGAATATTATGATCTTTTATTGAGAAGAATTTGTAAGTTTTGGGAGAGGCAAAGACAGGCCTGAAGCCTAGTTTGGTGAGGGAGGGAAGGGTGTGAGAGAAGGTGGAGCAGTTCTACTTGCTTAAGCAAATATCAGAAATTGGGGTTGGTGGGTGGTGAGAGGCAGAGGTAGGGAGCTGAGATGAGAAGAGAAAGAGATTAGCAAAATGGGAGGATGGAGATTGTGGAGAAAGCATCCCTTGACAGAGATGTCTTCTGATGGCCAGAGCTGTTTAGAACATTTTGGGGATGCTTTCTCAGGAATTTCACCTGGCAAGAGAAAAGCAGATTCTTAGGAATTTTCCTTTCTGTTGAGAATAAATGTGATTTTTAAAAGTTGGGACTGTTGTCTGCACTGAGAAGAGGGAGGCTAAGCACTCCTGTTATAAGTGAATTTTCTGGAAACTAATTAGTGGCCTGGAACTTAATGTGTAAAGACTTGTTCTCAAATGTCAGTTGTTTAACTGGTACTTCCAGTTCTGGGGTGGCAGCTAAATCCTGGGCATATCCTGGAAAGGGCTTTGATAACTGTTCTGTCACAGGTTAGGAAGCACATTAACACAATAGTACAGAAATTGGAATAGCTGAAGAACTAGTTTCTGAGTGTATTCTAGAACACCAAAGTTATTTGATATTTTATTATATATTATATTGTCCACTAAAAATGCTCTAAGTCCTGGACAAACATCCCTAGGGCAGAGTTTTTCTTCCTCTTTTTTCTTCTTCTTCTTCTTTTTTTTAAGGATAGCTGATAATTGTTTTTTTTTTTACCGGGAGGTCCTGGGATTGAACCCAGGTCCCTCCATATGGGAGACGGACGCCCAACCATTTGAGCCACATCCGTCCCCCTGATAATTTTTAATCCAAACAGAAAATAAGTAAGTATTCAAAATTGCTAAAGAGAAGTGGTAAAAACAGAATGTATTAGAGAATCAGTACCTCAACTTTTACTTCGGCAGTTGGTGATTCTTAGTTAATTCTGCAAAATAAAAACTAAAAACAAAACAAAACAGAACAGAACAAAAAAAACCCAGTTATATAGAAACAAGAATATAAAACGCCCCTTTCTGAACCCCAGTTTGGTAAAAGTGATTTCATATTTAGCTTATTGATTATATTCAGTTTCACTTCTCCCCGTGCAACTAACACATGTAATCATTAATGGTGGTTTGGTGAGCTGAAATAGATTTCTCTTAGGATAGTTCAAACATCATAACCCAAATATTGAAAGGTTATTCAAGATTCACAGAACTAAACCAGTGCCTAAGAAACAGAGAATTCTCCTGTGTGCATAATAATTTTATAATATATTTTTAAAACATAAAATCACAAAGACAGTGATAACATTGCATACTCAGTGCATTACTTAATACAGTGCATTTCTATAACTCATCTGGAGTTTAACATCACATCACCATCACACTTCTAGTAAGTGGGCTACTAACATACACAGATCAGTTATCCAATTCTTTAAAAAAATCTCAAAGTTTTGTAAGACCTGGAGATTGACATGTAAAAAACTGTGTTTTAGTATCCCTAACAATGGGAAAATTAGGTGTGATATGTAGTAACCTCCCCTATAAGCAAGACTGCACATAGACTTGTTACATTACACAAAGAACCCTCAAGATAACCCAATACTGCAGACTGAGGGAGGCACATTTATTATTTAGCCAAAGAAAATCTGAATGGCTTTCTGGAGTCAAATGCACACCAAAACTCCAAGACATAAGGAATGAGTATAACCGTAGCAGCTAAAGAAATTTGCCACTGTGTAATAAATGCCATTATGCAATGATGTTATATATTTTAATAATACATTATGATTTTTTCCCCCAGTACCATGGGGCACAAAAAAAAATGAAACCCAAGAGTATCTTGTGAGAACAGGAAAAGAGATGACTCTAGTTTTAAATAGGGTTCTTCATTGAAGGAAAATATAGAGCCATGAAAGTCAAAGTAGCTGACTTCAAATGCTTTACATCCCAGCATAAATCAGGTTACACTCATTTAAGCCCAATTCAATTTAGGCAGGTTTTTAACCACAAGATAAGGACATTCTTAGTACATATTAATAATTAAAGCAACATATATACAATTAGCAATATCCTATATAATATTAATGTTTTAACAACTTGTTCTGGATTATTCTATATTTTGTTAATTTGTTTAAAAGAAAACAAGCTTAACCTTATTTTACAATGTACTTTGAATTTCTAAGTGTATTTTGAAATTATTTCATTGAAGCAAGTACAGTCCTCCAGAATCTAAGAGCCAAATTCAACTGTACCTTCTGTTATCTGTTTGAACTCATAATTGCCTCTGCCATCTATATGCAGGTAGTACTTTCATCAATGACTATAAATGCAGCCTTCCATGTCCACATTAACCACATTTGTGCATTCGTTCAAAATGGCAAACTGGGGTTTGTGAAAAAATAATCTTGCCATTGACATTCTTTGCTTTTCTCCACCACTGAGAACATCCATCCAATCCTGAACCCTGTCCCAGCCTCCTTCACATTCAAGGATGTGACCCAGCTGGACATTGTATAGGTATTCCTTCAATACTTTTTAGCAAAATGATTGAAGATGAAACTCAGCTTAAGATAAACCAAATTTCTCTATCTTCCTTTATAATTCCATTGCTAATCTTTTTTTTCCCCTTAAAGTAGAGGGAGGTAGAGAATATCAGTATTGTAATTCTGAGATTGTCAGAAGGGAAAATTGAAGGTAAAGTTGAGTGACAAGGCAAATGTAATTCTGAACATGAAGATCTTAAAGTATACAAGGTAAGATATAATGACTTTTAACCGACCAGAAATTGTTCTTTTAAAAAAAAATTATTTAAAGTTTTACATACTTGTTAAAATATTCAATAAATGCTGTGTTTACACTGAAAAGTAAATATCTACCCCACCTCTGACTTCTAAAAATGATCCAGAGCATGACTGATAAGACTTTGGCCTTAAATTCATCTTTCTATGGCCTAAGCCTAAAATTTCTGTTAATTTGCAACAACCAAAGTGTGTGACCCTTGTAGCAAAATTTTATTTGTTTATAAGGTCAGTGAGATAACCTCTTTAATGGGGGACAGCATTCAATAAATGATCTTTCAAAAAATGATTGAACACAGTTCTTGGCTCCAGCAGTATTTTTTTTCCCTTTCATCTTTGTTGTCACTTTATTTTTCCCTCAATTTTCTCTTCTTACAGGGAGAAAAATCATAATAATGACTATAAACTACTTCGTGAAGAGCTTTCTCCTTAAAAGGCTGACAATAAATACGAGTCACAAGGGCAAAGCCTCCTTCGAGGAAACTGAGTTGGTCGAGGACAGGGAATTTTGTCTCCTTTGAATCAGCAGTCTCTTATTTTCATCTCTGTAACACAGTTCCTGGCCTAGGAGAAGGCTTCAGCGAATACTGTGAATTACTGTTAACTGGCAGATTGCCGTCTTGGCAGACCTCTCTTTTTCTGTGATCCTTTTTATACTTAGCATGTAAAAGGCCGCCACTATTTGCACTAGGATAAGCATCCAAAGTATTCACCTAAAAATACTAAAGTCTAGAGAAATAATTTTTCCAGTCTTCAGGACACCATTTCTCTTTTCCACAGTACTGCGCCTCAGGCTTGGGATATGGGTCCGGAGGCTACAGGGAAGAGTTCAGTACGGGAAGCTCATTTTCCGGCCCCTGATTGGTCGGTTCGCACTCCACTCACGCGGCTCGCGGCTCTGATTGGCCACCGCGGCACCCTCTCGTTTCGCGACTACTTTGTGTGTCCGAGCAGCGCGCTCAGGTCCTCCAGCTCAGCTTGCGATCTGGGTTGGTCTGAGGTAGCTCTTCGGCCCACTACTCTGCGTCGCGGATGCCAGGAAATACCGAGTCAGAGCGGGTAGGAAGCATCCTAGGGAAAAACTCCCCTCTCCCCACCCACTGTTCTGTTTCCCGTTCTGAATAAACTTCCGTCTCGGAGGGCTGCCGCAGCCGCGAGACAGGGGAGGCCGGGCACCTAACTCAGGCCCTCGTGGGGGGTCTTCGAGCCGGCGTGGAAACACAGCCCTCACAGGAAAAAATAAGACTACGCTGAGTAGCATGTGGGATTGATGCCATCCCATGATCGCGCTGCAAGCGGCGGCCGCGCGGCCGGGCGTGGGTTGCAGGGGCTGAGCAGCAGCAGTGACCACCCCTAAAAAGTAGCAAGGAGGCTGCTTCAGAGCTCCTGTGTCAGTGCTCCTTAGGGCCAAGACTGAACTGCCATGGGCCGGGCCGCTCCTCGGCGGTCTACAGAATACAGCATTTCCTGGCGGTGGCTTTCCCGGGAGTGGGGAGCTCCGCTAGCGTACCCCTCCAGCCTCTGGCCTTCAGGCGGTAGAGGGCGGCCTACGCTTTTGTACGAGCCTGTGCCCGCGCACGCAGCAGCCGCCCTGCTGGCACTCACTGGGTCCCGCTGTGGCCAGCTGCTGTGCTTGGCGGTGGATGCTGCAGCTACGCGATCCACCGGCGCAGCTATAAAGGGGGCGGGGAGAAGCGCTGGCACATGCCAGGGTCTTCGTAGGTGGCAGCGGCCGGCGCATGCGCGTTCTGTCCCAGAAGCCTGGAACGCTGAGGGGCGCGCGCCCCCATTCGCGCGCGCACGCTTGCGCTAGCCGAGGCTTCCCCGCCTGCGCTCGATGTCAGAGCGGCTCCGGCGCGTGCGCGTGTTATCTCCAGTGGACCCGAGTAGCCCGGTTCCTTGAGCTCCAGGCTCCCGGCTCCCCCCCGCCTTCCCCTCCCAGTCCCCGGCCACCGGTCCTCTACCTCTCCTCGCGGAATGGGGCTGGCGCTGCTCGGGATCGCGCGCCCTGGACCCGACTCGTGCTCGGCCTCGCGCTGTCAGCGACTGCCCGGCTCGCGCCTTCTCGCGCTCTCCCTTAGTCAGTGGCGCCGAAGGCTCCGTTAAGCGGCGTCGTCGGTTCCTGTTTCCGTTTCTTCGTCTCCCTTGAGTCGGGAGTAGCATCTTCCACCCAGCCACCCCTCCCACTCCTCCAACGCGGGGCAGCTGCGGCTGAAGGCTGTTGGGGGCGGCGGCGGCGACTGGGGACAGCGGAGACCGCCTCTGCTCCCGCCTCGGGTAAGGGGGCGTTTGGAAGCTGGGCCCCGCGCGTCTCGGGGTCTTGGGCTAGGCAAGCGCGGGACCTCAGGAGGCGCCGGAGCTGTGACTGGCGGCTGTCGCTGCTCTTTTCCCCAGTCGACTCCGAGCCTTTTGCTGCAACTGCTGCAGCTTATCTCGCCGCTCCTGGAAAAGTGGGGAGGGAGCCCTACCGGGACGCTCTGGCGGGTGCCTTTGCGCGGCCTGGGGGACGCGGGCAGCGGGTGAGGGGCGCCCGCCAGCCCTGCCTGGGCGCAGAGCGGCGCGGTCGCTGCCCACGGCGTAGCACATCCCTGCTTAGGGCTGGGGCCGAAACTGAGCAAAGGAGAGAGAATGGGGGTGGAGGTGGGAGGTCTCCCCCTTCTGTCCCCTACACCCACCCCACCTTTCGCCAGCCGGTTGGTCCTTTACGGACTGTGGGGAGGAGGAGGTCTGAGCGTTATGGGGTTTCCATGACGGATTCTTCGGCTAAGATCAGGGAGTGGACCCGCACAAGGATCCGCTCCCGGCGAGGGGCCAGTGCCAGGGTAGTTAACGGCGTAAGTGCCGCTGTACCTCCTTTTGCTATGAAATGATGAGCTGGCGGCTTTTGAATATCTAAACTTATTTGAGAAGGTTATATGAGTCCATATTTATTAGTTAGAGGAGGTTTGTCCTGCAAGAGTGAGTGGGTTGCTGGGTGCGGCACCTGTTTTCTCACTGGAGAGTGCAACCTTCAGTCACACAGAACGTCAGAAATGCATTGTATTTCATAAGTTAAGTGGCGGTGTCGTAGGGTTTATTCCTGGTGAGCTTGTAGCGTTTTGTCGTACTTTAGCCTTTAACTTGAGGCCTTAGATAAAGGAGGGAGGAGTAGTGTTTTTCTTCTGCGTTTGGATTAATTCACAGTTTACTTAAGCTAACTCCAGAAGGTGGATCCAGGAAAGTCGGAATCTCCAGTAGATACCCCAAACCTCAAGGTTCTGGAGAACAGATTTCCACAGAAGTTTTCTATCAGCTTAGAGTTAAACTCATCTCAAGTAACTGACTTGTCTTTGGCTTGGTTTTCTTTAGTAACTGTAGGCAGGTTTCATTATAATTTTTCCTCCCTCCCCCATTATTCCAGGGGTTAAGATCATATTTATTTTCTTGATTAAATTTAAATTTCTTTTAAAAAATGTATAATTCTTTGAAAGGGTCCATCATATAGAAAACATTTTAGGAGATAAATGATTATTTAAGCACTACAGTGCTAGAATGAAATAATGGAATAATTTGTAGTTTCCCTTCTTTAAAACAACTTTAAAACAGTCTAAAACCTATGCCAAAAAGTAATTCTAGGTTTGTGCAATCTGTCATAAGACGTATAGAAAGTTTTAATTATTTGATTTATAAGTACTATAAGAGTAAGGATAAGGTGGGAATTCAAACATTTGATTGTGATTTTATAGGTTTAGTATGTAGAAAATGTAGGGAGTTAGAAATGAATGGGCTGTAAGAAACATTGAAGGGTGGTTTGGAGGCAGGATTTTCCTTTTGCTGCTTTAAAAATTGAGACTTCTACTTGAATTGAAGAGTTGAACAGCTGGAATGAAACTTGCATAGACTGCAGAAAGAGATGCAGTGAATTAACAAAATGGTATAATGTGGTTTATTAGGTAGATATTCAAATTAATTTCTGTAAAATATGGCATTATATAGATTGTGTTTTTAGAGTGTTCTTAAATTTAACTAAAATATCACTTGAAGTTGTTTTCCTATGAATCAGTTGTATGGGAGTGAAAAAACAAGCATTCTGATTACATTTTGCAAGGCTTTGTTATAAATTTTAACCAGTTGTTTTTATGAATATGTCTTTAAAGGTGGTGAATTAAAAAATTTGCTAGTGTTTTGGAAAAACTTGTGGTTTTTTTTTTTTTTTAATGCAGTTGTAGTAGTAGAATGGTCTGGAGGGGGAGCTAGAGCCAAAGCAAAGTATAGCTTAGTATATGTTTGAACTTTTAAAACACCTGAAACCAGATTTGCTATGACCAGAATCCTTTATTAATATGTATCAATAAAATTGATTTGTTTGAAAAAAAAAACCCACAATGGGATATCACTTCACACCCACAAGTATGGATATTATCAATAAAATGGAAAATGCAAGTGTTTAAAAAAAAAAAGAGAGAATTGATGCAGGCATATATCTGTATATAGTTACTTGTGGAGTGTATATATTGTATATTACAAATGAGTTAAACAGTTTTTATGATCTCAAATAGAATAAATGCTTAAGATTATTGAATTTCTTAGTTAAAAATCTCTGAAAATGTGTCCCAGAATTGTGTGAAATTGGTTTCTAACCTTTTTGTGTAGTGTGACAGTTAGATCTAGAAAGGAAGTAGTATATTCTTGACCCGTTGTGCATGTTGGATGTTCATAAATTTTTTCTTTGTAATATCTACATTCCTAAAATTTCAAAAATGCTTCAGGTAGAATCTTCTAGGTACAAAGGCATCAGTTGTGTAGTAAGCTACGGATTTATTAAAAGTAGAGAATATTTCAATAAAGAAATGGACCCTTCAGAAATATGAGATTCCCAAGGTCACTTAACTCCTGTTTTCCTGCAATATAATGCAGGAAAGTCCAGCTTATCTACTAAACTGAATTTGTGGCTTTGAATATGAAGCAGTTATTTTGTAGTCTTTGGTACTTTATTTAGATTTCTAAACTGAAATCAGTTAGTTATATCAATTTACTTCTGACAATTCACATA
>JAQZBX010100623.1:0-11345 GCA_029593785.1 Cabassous unicinctus | reverse complement strand
TAAAATAGTAACTAAAAGAATCAAATGCCTAGGAATAATTTTAAATAAAGATGTAAGGGACTTTTGCACAGAAAACTGCACAACACTCTTAAAGGAAATCAAGGAAGACCTATATAAAAAGAAGAATATTGTCTGTTCATTGGTAGGAAGACTAAACATCATTAAGATGTCTATCTTACCCAAACTAATCTACAGATTTAATGCAATCCTAATAAAAATCAACACAGCATTTTTTTAAAGACATGAAACAATTAAGTACAAAATTTATTTGGAAGCTTAAGAGGCCTGGAATCACCAATGACATATTGAAAAAGAAAAATGAAATTAGAGGTATCACACTACCTGACTTTAAAACATATTACAAACTTACAGAGGTCAAAACTGCATGGCATTGGCACAAGGACAGACATACCAACAAATGGAACCAAATTGAGAGTTTTAATATAAATCCTCGCATATACAGTCATCTGATATTCAACAAGGCCAACAAGCCCACTCAACTAGGAGAGAATGGCCTCTTCAACAAACAGTGCTTGGATAACTGGATATCCATATCTAAAAGAATGAGAGAAGAAAACCATCTCAGATCATAAACAAAAATCAACTCAAGATAGATCAAAGATCTAAATATAAGAGCCATGACCATAAATACTATGGAAGATAATGTAGGGAAACATCTACAGGACCTTGTAATAAGAAATGGTTTCATGAATTTCACACCCAAAGCAAGAGCAGTGAATGAAAAATAGATAAATGGGATTTCTTAAAAATTAAAATTTTGGCAACTCAAAGGATTTTATTAATAAAGTAAAAAGCAGCCTACCCAATTGGAGAAAATATTTGGCAACCATATATCTGATAGGAGACTAATATCCAGCATATATGAATAAATCCTGCACCTCAAAAATAAAAAGGCAAACAATCCATTTTAAAAATGGGCAAGTGACCTGAAAAGACACTTCTCCAAGGAAGAAATACAAATGGCTAAAAAGCCCATGAAAAGATGCTTAACATCATTAGCTATTAGGGAAATGCAAATCAAAACTACAATGAGATACATCTTACACCCATTAAACTGGCAGCTATTAAAAAACAGAGGGCTATAATTGTTGGAGATGATGTGGAGGAAGAGGAACCCTCATCCACTGCTGGTGGGAATGTACAATTGTCAAGCCATTGGGGAGGAAAGTTTGGTGGGTCCTCAAAAAAGTAACTAAAGATGCCATATGATTCAGCAATTCCACTGCTGGGTATATACCCAGAAGAATTGAAAGCAAAGACATGAACAGGTATATACGCACCAATGTTCATAATAGCATTACTCACTATTGGGAAAAGTTGAAATCAACCCAAACTCCCATCAACAGATGAACGGATAAACAAAATGTGGCACATACATAAAGGAAATAATACCAAGCTTTAAGAAGGAATACAGGTGGACACTGGGGATTTTTGGGTATGAGGTTGAAAGTACAGAAGTCAGAATTCTGATATGGCAATATGACATGGAAGCGTCACTGGTTTAGGGTGTTGGTTGTGGGGGGCATTTGGGACAGTGCACACCTGGAGCACGGTTCTAGGGAGTGTGTGAGTGTTCATTCTGTCAGAATGTGTTGTATCAGTGGATGGAAAGTCACATAATGAGCTGGAAAGTGTTGGACTCCCATCTTTGGGAGGACTGATTTGTTCAGAAATAGACAGGCAAAAGTTTCTCAAGAGCAAGGTTGTTTCCTAATAGGGGAGGAAATACCAGTGGGTGAAGTCCTCTTGTTGGTGCATCTAACTATGAACCTTGTCATCCAACCAGTCAAGCCAGGGGTTCACTGTGAGCCCCAGAAGGATGGGGTGGGAGTAATAGGATATATCAAGCAGGGGTATTTAGTGATCAGTGGAAATCTTCTTCATTACCATACAGTGATGGACACAGAACATGGTAAATAACATCAAATTTTATAAAAGCGTATGGTCTAAAATGTAAACCATACTGTAAACCATTCACAATGTTTAGTAGCTATGTTTCACTCTTTGTATATCAGTCATAACAATGCTACCATCCACATATAAAAAGATATTATTATGGGGGGAGGAGAAAGGGGGAGGCTGTTCAGTATATGAGAGTCTCCTGTATTTTGTGTGTGACTTTGCTGAGACTTACATCTTCTTTGAAAACAAATAAAAAAATAGTGAGATTCTGGGGAATGAGAGGGGGAAGGTGCCTCGGCACAGACTGGACACCAGATACTGCAGTGATGAAAGCCAAAAGGACAAAAACTTTTTTTATATATTTTTCAATTTTTAAAATCCCAATCTTTTAATTTTGTTTTTAGTTTCTCTTTGATTTTATGTATTTTATCTCTTACCTTTAAACTTATCCTTTAATGAGATGATGATGGACAATGGCCATCTCAGGGAATGCAGAGAGTCTGCAGCTGCAGGCAGGATAATCCTGTCCTTCTTCCCCATAGGATATAAACTCACTTTCAATTGGAGGTGGAATGGACATCACCATCCCAGACTCGTAAGGATGGGGGAGAAGAGCTATGTACTAGAGTGGACTTACTGGTATTCTGCTTTAGACATATTGTGATTTAAGCAATGGAAGAAATTACAACATTGATGTGGAGCCAGTGGTCACTGGAGGCTCTGGGGGCAGGGAGAGGGAAAAACAATTGTAATGCAGGGGCTTTTTGGGGACTTGTGAATTGTCCTGATTGACATTGCAATGACAGATATAGGCCGTTTTATATCATCATATAACATGCAAAGCATTGTGGAAGACAGTGTGGTCTACAATGTGAACTATGGTCCATGCTTAATGGCAAAACCCCAGGATGTGTTTCTCAAATACAATTAATATGCCACACTAATGAAGGATATTTATGTGGGAGGTTGTGGGACATTTGGGTGGTGGGACGTATGGGAGTCCCTGATTTTTGTGTAACATTTATGTAATCTAAGCATCTTTTTTTGTTTTTTTAAAAAAAGGAATACAGTGCTAACACATAAGATAACATGGATGAATATTGAGGACCTCATGTGGAGTGAAGTAAGGCAGGCATTGAAGTATGAAAATTACATGACCTCACTGATAAGAATTAAACAAATTCAACAGATGCCAAGAGCTATTATATGGAAGATACATTTATGTGAAATAGAAGGGGAGAACAAGGTTGTGAGCCAACACCCACATGAATGAAATCTATGGTAAGGTGAAAGGGTGTGGTTGTGTATTGAAGGGATATGACATGAGGGTAGTGATATTATTGGGTTGGGTGTTGCAGTTTTGACAACTGAGTAGATTGGGGAGGGTCGATTGGAAAAACCAGGAAAATTGGGGGAGGGTTGGGAGAGTGACCAGGTGAACACTGGGGATTTTGGGGTATGTGATTGAAAGTATAAAGTTTAGAATGCTGTTATGACAATAAGAGAAGGAAGAGTTATTGGTTTAGGGTGTTGGATGGGGAGGCATTCTGGACAGGCTGCACCTGGAGCAGGCTTCTAGGGATTGTGTAAGTGATTATTTTGTCATAATGTGTTTCATCAGTCAGTAGAAACCCACATAATGAGAGGGAAGGAGTTGGACTCCCATCCTCAGGAGGAACAATTCGTTCACAAATAGAGAGGTGGGAGACTTTTGAGACCATGGGCAGTTCCTAATAGGACAGGACAATCCAGTGTGTCAAGACTTAGTGTAGTTGCATGTAACTATGACTCTTGTCATCCAAGGAGTGATGCCAGGGTGTCAACTTGGGCCCTGAGGGGAATTGGAGGGAGGCATAGAATAGATTGAACAAGGGTTATTAAGTGGACAATGGAGTGTTCTACATGATCTGACAATGATGGACAAAGGCCATGTTAAATATCATCAAAATTTATAAAAGTATATGGTCTAAAATGTAAACCATAATGTAAACCATTGACCGTGTTTAGTAGCTGTGTTTGACTATTTGTATATCAGTTATAACAAAGGTACCATCCACACATAAAAAGGTATTAATATGGACAGGTGGAAAAGGAGAGGATGTTGGGTATATGGGAATCTGCTGTATTCTGTATGTGACTTTACTGTCACTTAAAACTTCTTTGAAAACAAAAGGAAAAATAGTAAGACACAGGGGAATAACTGAAAGAAAATACCCTGTACAGACAGGACACCAGATATTACAGTGGTGTAAGGAAAAATGTAAAAAAGTTTTTTAAAATATTTTTCATTATTTTTAACATCGTTATCTTTTAATTTAATTTAATATTTAAATTTTTTAATATATTTTTCTTATATTTAAACTTATTATTATTTCCTTTTCCTATTAATTGTATTTGGCTATTTTAATGGATTCATTTTGAAGAACTTTGGGTCAGAGAAGAGTTACAACTGGGGCAGGGAAGTTTCATTGCTGTGGGGTGTCAGTGAAGGGGGATAAATGGGAAGTTCACCTGGGCATTCGTATAACGTATAAAAAAATGTTCAGATGTTCACAGGGCATTGTCACAGTGGTCAGAAACTCACAAAATAACTGAAAATATTGAATTCCCATCCTGGAGAGCTCTGTCACATCCTCTAATAGAGCAGCAACAGTCCCACAAGTGCAGAGGAAATGATGGCAAAGGAGTATGACCCACTCATGCGCCATTGATATTGATGACTCTTCTTATGATTCTTTGCTCTTTAAATTGAAATTTAGCCTATTTTTGTGGGGTGCCAAAGAGTTGCTTCCTGAGAGCCTCCTTGTTGCTAAAATGTGGCCTCTCTCTAAGCCAAACTCAGCATATAAATGCATTATCTTCCCCCCTGTGAGGGACATGACTCCCAGGGATGAGCCTCCCTGCCACCAAGGTAATCCTACCAAGCAACATCTAGAAATGCAGCTGGAAAAAGACCTCAAATAAAAGGGGGGAAAGGTAAAGACAAATGAGTTTATATGGCTAAGAGACTTAAAAGTGAGTCGGGAGGTCTTCCAAAATGTAATGCTAATACCCATCTCAGCAGGATCTCATAGACTTCCAAAGTGGCTACTACACAAAATAATGGGTTTCCTGGGGGCTCTGGAGACACCTAGGTCTGATGATCCAGGCAAATACCTCCAGAGTTTGGTTCCTTGTCAGTGGAACCTATTTTGGAGTTTGTGCTCCTGAGAGTGATGGAGTTGACTCAATTACATCTTCCCTACACCTGGCTCTTTTGTCCCTTGTATTTAAACCTATACTTGGTGCTGGAGTTTGTAATTGTACATCCAAAAGACTCAAGACTTTGGGCTGTTAATGTGCCAGCTGGGTCCAGAACCTCAGCAGAGTTGCAACAGCTACACTACAGCTCACTGGACTCACCCAGGTCAATGAATAAGGAGATGATGATGGATGATGACTACCCCAAGGAACAGAGACAGTCTGCAAGTGCAAGGAAAATAGTCCCATCAATCTTCCCCATGGGATATATGGCCCTTCTCAGTTAAGGTTGATTGGACACCACCCCAGAATCCTCAGGGTTTGTAAAAGAACTATGGGCTACTGTAAACTTACTGGTATTCTACTATTGACATAATGTAATTCTAGCAATGTAAGAAATTACAACATAATGTGGAGCCAGTGGCCACTGGAGGCTCTGGGGACAGGGAAAGGGAAAAACAATTGTAATATGGGGGCTTTTTCAGGACTTGGGAATCATCCTGAATGACATTGCAATGAGAGATATAGGACATTTTATATCATCACATAACATGCAGAAATGTTTGGGAGGTAGTGTAGACTACCATGTGAGCTATTATCCATACCTAATGGCAAAGCCCCATGATGCATTTATCAATTGCAATGAATGTGCCATACTAATGAACGATGTTTATGTGGGATGGTGTGGGAGGTGTAGGGAATGGGGCATATGGGAATTCCTATAATTTTTCCATAACATTTATGTAATCTAAGTATCTTTATAAAAATAAACAAATATTATTTAAAAAATAAATTAATAAAATAATTTTTCTCTAAGTCCATGAAGGAAAATGCAATATTTTCATTTTCCTTGCACCAAATCTTAGATATCTGGTTTCCCATGAGGGTTTCACATTGCAGGAGGTCCATTGCTGTGATTGAAGAAAAATTAGCATTAATTGAAGAATTAATTTGGAGATATCCTTAAATATTTATTTCCCTCATTCTGTTAAAGACCTTTTTATCAACAGATTAAGTTATGAAATTTTCTTGATTCTCCTCTTAATGTCCCTTTTCTTATTGTTACAACTTTACTCTGTACTATCTATGATGAAATTAACTTTATAAATATTAACACCTTGAATAGATTTACAAGAAATCCCAATTGTTATTACAGATCTTATCAGGTATACAGAAACTGCCCATCTTAAAGATAACAGAGGAATCAATCATGTTGAATATATTATTATAACTAACCATGATATCATAGAAGCATATTCTTTATCTAATCTTACATCAGGTAAGCAAGTTGAATATTTTGCACTAACAAGAACTTGTAAACTTGCATAAAGAAAAACAATAAATATATATATTGATAGTATGGCTTTTGGGATGACCATGATTTTGTGATATTATGGAAAGAAGGAAGTTTTATAACCTCCAATGGAGAAAAAAAATGTTGTGTATGGGATTGCTAGGTGCTATAATGTTAACAATGGATTTGGGTATAATTAATATTCCTGATCATTCTTAGGCAAAAATGGAGGAAAACAATGGCAACCACATAGTAGACACAGCTCTAAGTCATGCAGCAATAAATCTTAGTCCTAATATTGTTTCTATAACAAGTATTGAGCAAAATAACTCTATTGGAAATGAAAATATTACTCCTTGAAGTTCAACAAAATGAGCCTCCATAGGAGATTAAAAAGAAAAAAATAAAGGAAAAATGCTGCCTGTGTTTACAAATCTACAATTAAATCATGATTTTCTCCTATGGGTAAACTAGTCCTCCACCTTAATTGCCATCGGGAAATAGTTTTTTGAAAATACTCATATAATGTCTCAGTGGAATATTGTCAAATGGTAAGCTGAATGTCGGGGTCAAATAAGTAACCAGCTTGGTTCCCCCTCCTTAAAGGAAACTGAGCCCACAGTATTCCATCTGCATGCCCCAGGACACAACTTAAAATGTAACAAAACACCTCACAGGAAAACAATGTACCAATGGTATCTTAGACTGTAATGTTCTCCAGGCTGTACAATTTTTTCCTACAATAATATCACCTGATCCCATTTTTATGCTTCATTTGACCTAGCAGAAACTCTGTTATGAAATGTCTTTTTTCTGAGACCCTATATATTGCCCCTCATTTTCCTGCCTCTTTGGGGGGCACTATCTTCATTCTCACGATGGTTGTCACCAGAAAGAATCTTTCCTGTCTGTAAGTCACAATAAATAAAACTCATGTCTGATTATGTACCAAGGGTGTCCTTTGGTCCTGCTGCCACCCTGACCCATGTCTTTCAGGAGCTGGGTTAGAACACTGAGAAAGCAATATTTCTGGAATACATCACTTAAAATAGCTATGAAAATATATTACAATTGTTGAATTTGACCCACAAATTAAACATAATCCATAAAAATCTTTAAATAACTTTCAAGTTCATTTTCACTTGCCAACTGGCCCTTTTGAAATTTGGCAAGTGGACTTTATTAAATTACCACCACCCCAAGTCAATAAGTATGCATCAATGATCTGTATGTACTCACATATAGACTGAAGCCTTTGTTGACAAACTACTACTGCTACCATCACAAAGGTAGTATTAAAAATAATTGCAAATTGGAAATTTGTTCAAAACTTCTCAGTACCCCATAAATCCATTTACAAGACAAATTATATAGAGTAGGGCCTGTTGTGCAACATTTTCATTGCAACTATTATCCCAAATCCCTGGCTTAATAGAACGATTGATTAACATATTTAAAAGTCAATTAGCTAAATTCATCGAATCCCTCAATCTAATATGGGCAAAACCCTTGCCAATAATCTTATTAAATTTTTTTTTTTTATGTTTGGAAAACATGTTTTCCGCATTTGAAATTAAAACAAGGACAGATATGAAAATAAATTTTGGAATAGATGTGCCCAAGTAATAAAAGGAAATATATGGAATTATTTCAGAATCTAATCAAAACCTTATAAAAATTGAAAACTTTTGTGGGGTCATGCTTTTGCAATTACCAAAATGCTGGAACAATTTTATGAATAGGTAAGAGTGAATTTTGGGGAGGAATCATGAGATGCTTGATGAAAAAGGCCTAGATTGCTTTGAAGAGACTGTTGGTAGCAATATGGAGCCTTAGAAGGAAATAATTGTGACATGTTTGTTAGAAAAGTAGTAGAGTACTTTGAAAAGACTTGGTAGGAATATGGATGCCAAAGCGACTTTTTATGAGGCCTTATAAGTAAATGATGAAACTATTATAGGAAACTGGAGGAAAGGAGATCCATGTTTTAAAGTTGCAGAGAACTTAAGATTCATGCCTGATGTTATATGGAAGGCAGAATTTGAAAATGGAAATCTTCAAAATTTGGCTGAAGATCTTTCAATAGTAAACTCAAAGAATGCACCTTGGCTTCTCTTTGTAGCTTATAACAAAATGTAAGATGAGAGAGATAAGCTGAGAACTGAATTGTTGAACAAAAAGAAACCAGAAACTGATTCTGGAAATTCAGTCCCCAGAAGATAGTGCACCATTTTGGGAATAAACTATACTCAGAACTTATAAGTCAGGATTGAAAATGCAGTTATCCAAGAAAGACTTTTGGAAAGTGTGACTGTCTGATGACTTGGACTCCTGCTTCCTGCATGCTAAACCAACAAGCTTCTTGGTAGAGCTGTATGAACAAAACTACTATCAGCCTGGACTAAAAGGGATATGTATGGGAAAGTTGGAAGGGAAAACACCTTTAAGAGGAAAACCATGGAAACTGAGATCTGGAATTAAGACATCTCCTTGGGCCAAGAGAGGAACCCTACCTATGTGTGCAGAGAGGGTGAGTTTGAACGTAGATGTAAAGGGTGGATATTCCTTCCCAGTTTTCAGGGAAAGTTTTGCTGCCCCAAAGCAAAGAGAGGGTGAAGCACTATCCCCAAGAGTTAGGGAGGGTAAGGTCAACAACTCCTAGTTCTGAGATTGGTTGGCCTTTCCTCCATGGGTTATGGAAGTCCAGGTCACCAACTCATTTCTCTGAGAGGATTGAGCTGGTATGCCAAAGATGAGTGAGGATGTTGCCTTCACCTCACTGTGCTAGGGGTGTTAAGACTACCCTAGAGATTGGGGAACATGTGTCATCACCCCAATGTTCTTGGAGGCTGATGTCTGGAACTCAGTCACCACCCAGATGTTTGATTAGGGTGGAACCAAGAAAACATATTTCGGACAAGACTGCAGAAAAGGTGTGTATCCATGATGCCCCAGGGAGAAGGAACCATCATCTTAAGAATGACTCTCAGATTTTGAAATCTAATGATGTATGCCCTGCAGGTTTACAGAACTTTAGGGGACCCATGACTCATGTTTCCCTCCCACTTTCTCCTGATGTCAATACACATGTTTATCCTTTGTCTATTTTTATATTGGAAGAACATAAATGGTTTTGTAAGTTTCAGAGGTCTATAGCCAGACCGGACTTTGCCCCAAGACATACTGCATTTCTTTAAAATGATAGTGATATGATTTTATAATTAGCATTGTTAATGATTTAAGGCTGTTGTTTTTCTGAATATTGTAATTTCTTTTTCAAATTCAGTGTATGGAGTGTGGCAGTTTGGTATTGTTCAGGGATTTCAAAAAATAGATTTTGGATATTGTTTTTAAACTGGTCTGTTCCACTGGGTATATTAGATTGTATTAGATTAAGAGGTTTAACTTTTACTTTATTAAACCAAGATTAGGGCTTTTATTTTATCACATCATTAGGGCAACTTGGTTTGAGTCTTCCCAACCTTTGTGGGCTACATAAATAGATGCTGAATCAAAGATAGGGAAGTAAATATACAGAGAAGAAAAACACAGAGTTTAGTGTTGGCAGTGGAGACACAGGGAGAAATATGAGCAATTCACCTGATAGTTTTTAGCTGAAGAGAGCAGAGCCCTAAATATAGAAAGCCTAGAAAGAAATGAACCCCAGAGAGATGAGCCTTATGCTAATGTACAGCTGAGATTAGAAGAAGCTGGGACAATGGAGGCCTAGAAGGAAGAGGAAGGCTGAACCCTTGCAGAGACCAGCAGCCATCTAGCTTCAACACATGGCAACAGACTTTGGTGAGGGAAGTAGCTTACTTTTTATGACCTTGTAACTGCAAGCTTCTACCTGAAATAAATACACTATAAAAGCCAATATATTTCTGGTATTTTGCATCGACAAACCTTTGGCTGACTAATTCACCTTGGTAGAGCAATTATTTTACAGAAAGCTCCTGGATTACAAAGATATTCAAAACTGCAATCTTCAACCTGGTGAATTTTTATATTGAAAGTGATACATCTATATATGCATACTCTCAATCTCACTGGAAAGGACCTTATTCAGATACTTTTAACTATCCCATATGCAGCTAAATTGGAAGGAATTGTTTCTTGAATTCATACTTCTCCTTTAAAGAAAGCTCCTTGCCCTGCCTGGAAATACTTTCCTAATCAGAACCTGAAGATCAAAAGTACCATAGTCAGATGTAGATGACATATGATGTGCACAGCTATCCCAAGTCCTATAGAATTAATACTTACTGGTGGTTATAGGAATAAGATTCCAAGAAATAGATGGCATCTAATGAGAAGAGTTAACTCAAGAACCAGGATGAGGCCTCATTTCCATAACATGAAAGGGATTCAATAACATCTGCTACAATCTTCTTAAAATCTTATTATCATTCTTATTCACATTTTTAATTCCTCCTTTCTTTTGTACCCCAGGCCATCTCTATCCCTCTAATAATGAATCCTACCTCTTTAAACACTCATTCTGATCCTTACCCTCTCTTTCTGCTCCCTTGCCATTCATCACCGTTTTCCCAGTTGTGCAAAATTTACTGACTTAGACAATATCAAATCACTGGATCTCCTCTAATTTAACTCTACAGAAGGGACCCAGTTATTTGCCACACCTCTAGGCACTCTTTTTGAGAAAACAGTGGCTGGGGATTGAAATCAGGACCTCATTTGTGGGAAGATGGCACTCAACCCCTGAGCCACATAGACTAACCTGAGTAGGTTTTTCATTTGTTTTGCTAGTTTTTTTCTTTTTTTTTTTCTTTTTCTTTTTTTTTTTAGGAGACACTAGGAACCAAACAGGGGCTGTCCCATGTGAAAAGCAAGTTCTCAACTGTTTGGGCCACATCTCTCCCTTATA
>JAQZBX010100622.1:0-11346 GCA_029593785.1 Cabassous unicinctus | reverse complement strand
AAGAGAAGGTAACATGGAAGAGGTGGTGACCATGGGCATTTGGGCTACTTCCTCATGTAACTTACTTGTGCCTTCGGGACCCACTCAAGCCCTATCCTGTGTATACCACTTCTACTTTATTATGGAGTGCTGCTGTGCATGCCCAACTTTATGGTTTGGTAGGTCAGACAATACCCAGCTCATGATAGGCAACTCAGGTCTCATGGTAACTTGATGGCCCATGGTTAAGTGTTGTCTCTACTAAGGCCCAGTAGCAAGCCAAAAGCTGCTTCTCAAAAGGAGAGTAGTTATCTGCAGAGAATGGCAGGGCTCTTCCAAAATCCTATGGGCCTACGTTGTGATTCTCCTATAGGGGCCTGCCAAAGGCTCCAGACAGCATCTCTATTTGCCACTGAAACTTCCAGCACCATTGGATCTGTTGGGTCATATGGCCCAAGTGGTAGTGCAGCTTGCACAGCAGCCTGGACCTGTCACAGAGCCTCCTCTTGTTCCAATCCCCACTCAAAACTAGCAGCTCTTCTGGTCACTCAGTAAATGGGCCAGAGTAGCACACTCAAATGAGGAATGTGTTATCTCCAAAATCTGAAGAGACCAACTAAGCATTGTGCCTCTTTTTTGGCCATAGGAGGGGTCAGATGCAACAGTTTATCCTTCACTTTAGAAGGGATATCTTGACATACCCCATACTACTGGACACCTTGAAGTCCCCTGTATTTTTGTTGGATTTATCTCTCATCCTCTCTGGCGCAAATGCCTTACAAATAAGTCTAGAGTCTTTGCTACTTCTTGCTCACTAGGTCCTATGAACATGATATCATCAATATAATGGACCAATGTGATGTCTTTTGGGAAGGAGAGATGATCAAGGTCCCTGTGGTCAATATTATGACATAGAGCTGGAGAGTTGATATACCCCTGAGGCAGGACAGCGAAGGTATATTGCTGGCCTTGCCAGCTGAAAGCAAACTGTTTCTTGTGGTCCTTACTAATGGCAATTGAGAATAAAAGCATTTGCCAGATCAATAGCTGCATACCAGGTACCAGGGGAAATGTTCATTTGCTCAAGCAGTGATACCACATCTGGGACAGCAGCTGCAATTGGAGTCATCACCTGGTTAGGTTTATGATAATCCACCTACAGGATCCATCTGTTTTCTGCACAGGTCAAATAGGAGAGTTGAGTAGGGATGTGGTGGGAATCACCACCCCTGCATCTTTCAAATCCTTGATGGTGGCACTAATCTCTGCAATCCCTCCAGAAATCCAGTATTGCCTTTGATTTACTATTTTGCTAGGCAGGGGCAGTGCTAGTGGCTTCCACTTGGCCTTTCCTACCATAATAGCCCTCACTCCACAAGTCAGGGAACTAATGTGGGGATTCTGCTAGTTGCTGAGTATATCTATTCCAATAATACATTCTGTAACTGGGGAAATAACCACAGAATGGGTCCAGGGACCCACTGGATCCACTGTGAGATGGACCTGAGCTAAAAATCCATGATCACCTGACCACATAAGCCCCTACTCTAACTGGGGGACCATAGTGACGTTTTGGGTCTCCTGGAATTAATGTCACTTCTGAGCCAGTGTCTAATAATCCCTGAAATGTCTGGTCATTTCCTTTTCCCCATTTGCATGGTTACACTGGTAAAACGCCATAGGTCTCTTTGGGGAAAGCTGGGAGGAAGAGTAACAGTACAAATTTTTGGCAGTGTAAGAGGATCCTTCCCTAAGCAGACCCAGGCTTCCCCTCATTCAAGGGGCTCTGGGTCTGTAAACTGTCTCAAGTCTGGGAGTTGATTAAGGGACCATGACTCTCTGCGTCTGTAATTCTAGTTAAGGTTTTGTTCACTCGACCTAGAACTCTTTTGCTTATACAGATTCAGAAGGAATTTAGCAGACTGCCCATCTATTTCACTTCTAGGCACCCCATGGTCTATTAGCCATACATCTATGTGACTCAGACTATTTTGATTGCTGATTTGAGTCTGCCTTTCATTGCAGTAGCCACGCCCACCTTGTCTTTGGCAATTAACTGCTGATTCCTGACTTTTACAGGCCTGAGATCCGATCATCCCCATAATGTTTAAGGATTCCAATTCATTACAGCGCCCCCTACAGTAATATCTGGACTGCAGAGAAGAGCAACCACAGAGCTCTTCAGAGAAGATGGAGTTAGTCTTACAAATTTATTCCTCACAGTCCTGGTTAAAGGTGTGTCCTCTGGACATTCCTGGGGTGGGTGGGCAGGTCTCAAATGGTAAATCCATTCTAGCATTCCAATCTCTCTAAGCCTTTGAATGCCCTCGTCTACTGTATACCAGGGCAAATTGGGCATCTCAACATCAGACATGCTGGGCCATCGTTTGGTCCATGCTTCAGTCAGCCACCCGAACAAACTGTTAGAGCCCTTTCTCACCCCTCGAGCTACAGCATTGAATCCAGAATTTCTGCTTAGTGGGCCCATGTCAATAAATTCAGCCTTATCCAACTTTATATTCCTTCCACCATTATCCCATACCCTTAGTATCTATTCCCACACATATTCCCCTGATTTCTGTCTATATAAGTTAGAAAACTCATGCAGTTCTTTCAGAGTATAGCGTACTTCCTCATGAGCCACACTTTGTATTTCACCTTTGGGGGCTTGTTGTGATTTTAGTCTAGTAATAGGTCTCGAAGAGAAGAGGGGTGGTAGGGGTGGGTAAGGAGAAATATTAGAAATGCCTTGCAAGCTACTGACCTCAAGGCATTCCTTTGCATTTTCATCTGGTAAAATAGGATTAATCTCTTCAGGCAGGGGTTGGAAGGCAGATACCTCAGGGCAGGGTGGAAATTGGGCAGTGCATGCTGGAGTTTGGGTGGTACCTGCCTCAGGGCTAGGAGGAGATCCAGATTCCCTAGGGCAGGCCAGAGGCTGGGTGATACAAGGTTGAGGAAGTGTGGTCTCCACAGGCAGGCCATCACAGGTTTATCTGGCAAAGTCTCAGCAGAATTTAGGGTTCCAATGTCCCCACTGATATTATCATCCCATATGTCTCCATCCCAATCCACAGGGTTCCACTCTTTTCTAATCAACGCTTTCATTTTAACAGCAGACACCCTGCAAGGTTGAGATTTTAGTTTCCTTTATAACTTTGCTATTCATACAATGAGAGTCTGAGTCTGGTTTTCAGAGATCTCAAGCCTGTGGCTGCAGGAAACAAGATTTTCTTTCAGAGTACACATAGAAACTTTCACACCACTCATGTGGGGTATAAGTTGCAAATTTGAAGCCTTTAGCTCATCCCTTTCTTTTGTAACTGTGTCCAGAGTATCTAGGAGGAGCCAGCCAACATCATCGTGCCTTTTGAGTTCATAAAACTCTGTTAAGGTGTTAAAAACACTCTCACCCAGATCCTTGCCTCTTATAGGTGTGGAAGTAGGGGAATCCCGGGATGATATTTTGCGTATCCCCATTGCCAACTCACGCCATGGACTGTTAGTGGCTTCTTCATTATTGGAAAGGGAGTCATTAGTACCATTGAGTCCAATAAGAGTAGGGAGCCAATTACAAGACTCCCAGACCACTTCAGCCATCCCATGTTTAAGATTCTGTTCCTTAAAAACCACTCTTGGTACAAAGCTGTATTAGTCAGGGTTCTCTAGGGAAACAGAATCAATAGGAGATATCTGTAAATTGTAGGAGATTTTATAAAACTCTCTCATGTGACCATGGGGATGCACAAGTCCAGATTCCACAGGCAGGTTGCAAACCGGGGGCTCCAATGAAAGTCTGATGAAAGCCCTTTATGAATTTCTGGGAGACGTTGGCTGTCCAAAGACAAGCTTGGAAATTCTCTCTGAATACTGAAATCACTTCCCCTTTTAAGGCATTCAGCTGATTGGATAAAACATCACTCATTGCTGATGGCAATCTCCCTGGTTGATCATAGATGTAATCAGCCATCTATGCAGTAAACTCACTGATGACTAAAGTCCATATATGTCCTTGTATTACAATTAGCCCAGTGCTTGCTTGACCAAACAATTGGGCACAATTACCTGGCCTAGTAGACACATTAGCCTAACCATCACAGGTAGGATTGACATCGTCACGATAATTAGTCTTCCAATCCACGAACACAAAATTCTTTCCATTTGTTTAGGTCCTCATTGATTTCTTTTAGCATTGTTTTTTAGCTTTCTGCATATAGGTCCTGTACTTCTTTGGTTAAACTGATTCCTAGGTATTTGAGTTTTTTGCTGCTATTTTAAATGGAATTTTTTCCCCTGATTTCCTCCTCAGATTGTTCAATACTAGTGTACAAAAAACATTACTGATTTTTGCATGTTGATATCCTGCCATTTTGCTAAACTTGTTTATTTGCTCAAGAAGCTTTGTTGTAGACATTTCAGAATTTTCTAAATATAGGATCATGCCATCCACAAGTTGTGAGAGTTTCACTTCCTCTTTTCCTATCTGGGTGTCTTTAATTTTTTTTTCCTTGTCTAATTGCTCTAGCTTGAACTTCTAGTACAATATTGAATAACAATGGTGACAGTGGGCACCCTTGTCTTGTTCCTGACCTTAGACAGAAAGCTTTCAACTATTCTCCATTGAGTATGATGTTGGCTGTGGATTTTTCATATATTCCCTTTATCGTGTAGAGGAATTTTCCGTCGAGTCCTATCTTTCAAAGTGTTTTTATCAAGAAAGGATGCTGGATTTTGTTGAATGTCTTTTCTGCATCAATCAAGATGATCATGTGAAGGGGGTGGCAGATGTGGCTCAAATGGTTTGGTGTCCGTCTGCCATATAGAGGGACTTGGGTTTGATCCCCAGGACCTCCCGGTGAAATAAAAAAAACATAGAAGGGGAACGTGCTGTCAGGGCCCGCCGAGCCATGCATCAAGATGATGACATAACAAGAGAGACACAAGGGAGAGCCTAGACAAGATGCACCGAAAACCAGGAAAGGAGGTGGCGCAAGTGGTAGAACGCCTCTCTCTCACATCGGAGGTCCCCAGGATCGAATCTCGGTGAAGACTGGAGGAGAAGGATGAGAAGAAAGGGCAGGAAACAGACACAGAGAATTGCCCAGTGAATGGACACAAAAACAGCAAAAAAGGGGTGGGCAGGTTAAAATGGATAAAATAAATAGATAAATAAGTAAATAAATAAATCTTTTTTTAAGAAAGATATCATGTGGTTTCTTCCCTTCAATTTGTTAATTGGTGTATTATATTGATTGATTTTTCTTATGTTGAACCAGCCTTGCACACCAGGAATAAATCACACCTGGTTGTGATGTATAAGTCTTTTGATATGTTGTTGAGAATTTTTGCATCTATGTTCTTTAGAGAGATTGGTGTATAATTTTCTTTTCTTGTAGTGTCTTTATCTGGCTTTGGTATAGGGTGACGTTGGCTTCATAAAATGTGTTGGGTACTTTGCCCTCCTCTTCAATTTTTTTTGGAAGAGTTTAAACAAGATTGGTGTTAATTCTTTTTGAAATGCTTGATAGAATTCACCTGTGAAGCCATCTGGTCCCGGACTTTTTTTGTTGGGAGGTTTTTGATGATGGATTCAATCTCTTAAAAGTGATTGGTTGGGGGTGAATGTGGCTCAAATGGTTGGGAGTCCGTCTGCCATATGGAGGGACCTGGGTTCGATCCCCGGGACCTCCCGGTAAAATAAAAATATTTATATAGAAGGTGCATGGGCTGCCAGGCTCTGTGTGCCAGTGAGCCACCAGGCCCCAGGAGCCATGGAGCAAGATGATGACGTAAAAAGGAGAGAGACAAGACGAGATGCTCCGAAAACTCCAAAAACCAGGAGCCGAGGTGGCGCAGATGGCAGAACACCGCTCTCCTACATCGGAGGTCTCCAGGATCGAATCCTGGTGAAGACTGGAGGAGGAGGATGAGAAGAGATGAAACAGACACAGAGAATTGCCCAGCAAATGGACACAAAACAGCAAAATGGGGACGGGGGTTTTTAAAATGGATCAAGTAAATAAATAAATCTTTAAAAATTAAAAAAAAAGTGATTGGTTTGTTTAGTTCTTGTAGCATCAGTGTAGGTTGTTTGTACATTTTAGGAATTTTTCCATTTCATCTAGATAACAAAATGTCTAGTTTGTTGGCAAATTGTTTCTCATAATATGCTCTTCTTTTTTTTTTTTAATATTTTTTAAACTTTATTTTGTACATTTAATAATTGAAAATATAAACAATTAAAAACTAAAAAGTAAACACAGATGAATAAATATATACATTTCTCAATTAAATGTAATGGATACATATAATTTTTTTTTAATCAAACTATATGTTACACAATATATTTGGTTCATAGTAATGCATTCATACAGTATTTGTCCTTTTGTATCTGGCTCACTTTGCTCAACATAATGTCCTCCAGGTTCATCCATGTTGTCATATGCTTTATGACTTCATTTCTTCTTACACTGCATAATATTCCATTGTGTGAATAGACCACAGTTTGTTTACCCATTCATCTGTTGATGAACACCTGGGAATATGCTCTTCTGATCCTTTTTATTTCTATGCAGTTCAGTCATAACTCCCCCCTTTCATTTGTGATTGTATTTATTTGCATCTTCTCTCTTTTTTTCTTTGTTAGTCTAGCTCCAGGTTTGTCAATTCTATTGATCTTCTCAAAGAAACAGCTTCTGGTTTTGTTGATTTTCTCTATTTTTTGTCCTCAGTTTCATGTATTTCTGCTGTAATCTTTATTATTTCTTTCCTTCTGCTTGCTTTGGAATTGGTTTGCTGTTCTTTTTCTAGTTTCTCCTGTTGTTCAGTTAGATCTTTGTGTTTAGCTCCTGGCTGGCTCTCCAAATGATGCTGGGGAAGTGTTAGATTCCTCTAGGTTCTTGGCTATGTTGCATAAAAGAATTTAAGAACACCCCTGTTTAATAGGCCAGTAAAAAGAATTTATTGGGAAATGGGGAAAAAGAACAGAGTTTGCTGAGAAATGGGAGAGAAGGATGGAAATATGCATCGAGATTTGATGCGGGTTCCTCTAGGCAGAGAGAGTGGGCTTTGGTTTATGTGGTCAGCTTTTAAAATACTAATTATTCCTCTCCTTGCTATAAATTTTCCTCTCAAGACTGCCTACACTATATCCCATAAGTTTTGATACGTTGTGTTCTTGTTTTCATTTGTCTCAATATATTTACGGATTTCTCTTGCAATTTCTTCTTTGACCCACTGATTATTTAGGAGTGTGTTGTTTAGCCTCCACACATTTGTGAATTTACCTCCTTCCAGTCTATTATTGATTTCCAGATTCATTCCATTATGATCTGAGAAGGTGCTTAGTATAACTTCAATCTTTTTATATTTATTGAGGGCTGCAATGTAACCTATCATGTGTTCTATCCTGGAGAAAGATCCATGGGCATTTGAGAAGAATGTATAACCTGCTGAGTTTTGGTGCAATGTTTTGTATATGTTTGTTAGGTCTAACTCATTTATCATATTGTTCAAGTTCTCTGTTTCCTTGTTGATCTCTGTTTAGTTGTTCTATCTAATGATGTGAGTAGTGTGTTGAAGTCCCCAACAATTATTATAAAGATGTCTATTTCTACCTTCAGTTTTGCCAGAGTTTGTCTCATGTATTTTGGGGAAACCTGGTTAGGTGCATAGGTATTTATGACTGTTATATCTTCCTTATGGATTGTCCTTTTTATTAATATTTAATGGCCTTCTGTATCTCTTATAATTCTTTTGCATTTAAAGTCTGTTTCGTCCAATATTAGTATAGCTACCCTGCTCTTTTTTGGTTACTATTTGCATGGAGTGTCTTTTTCCAACCTTTCACTTTCAACCAATTCGTATCCCTGGATCTAAGGTGAGTCTCTTGCAAGGAGCATATGGATGGCTCATGTTTTTTTTAATCCATTTTGTCAGCCTATATGTTTTGATTGGGGAGTTTAATTCATTCACATTCAATGATACTACTATAAATTCATCATTTACTCCCACCATTTTATTCTTTGGTTTTCATATGCCATATCTTACTTTTGTCTGTCTTTTTACTTTTTTGGTTATCCTTTCTGCTATTCTTTTTTCTATACTCTTCTCCAAGCCTCTCTCTCCTGTTTTTTTCTTTCAGGTCTAAGGCTTCCTTTAGTATTTCCTACAAGGTGGATTCTTTTTTATGAACTCTCTTAGTTTCTGTTAGTTTGTGAATAATTTACACTCACCTTCATATTTGGAGGACAGTTTTGCTGGATAAGGAATTCTTGGTTGGCAGTTTTTCTCTTTCAGTATCCTAATTGTATCATACCATTTTTTCTTACCTCCATTGTTTCTGATGAGAAATCTGCACTAAGTCTTACTGGGTACCCCTTGTATGTGATGGTTTGCTTCTCCCTTGCTGCTCTCAGAATTTTTTCTTCATCATTGACATTTGATATTCTGAATGGAGTAGGTCTATTCTGACTTATTCTCATTGGGGTATGGTGTGCTTCTTGGACATGTATGTTCATTTCTTTTGTAAGAGTTGGGAAATTTTCAGCTATTATTTCCTCAAATACTCTTTCTGCCCCTTTTCCCTTCTCTTCTCCTTCTGAAATTCCCATAACATGTATATTATTGTGTTTTGTGCTGTCATTTCACTCCCTGATCCCCTGCTCAATTTTTTTCATTCTGTTCTCTCTCTGTTCTTTTCTCTCTTCAATTTCAGCTGTTCTGTCTTCTGTATCAGTTATTCTTTCTTCTATCATTTTGAATCTTCTGTTTTATGCCTCCTATCTGTTTTTCATCTCACCTTTTGTGTCTTTCATTCTCATGAGCTCTGTTACTTTTCTATTCAGGATTTCAAATTCTTCTTGGTGCTCTCTCAATGTCTTTTTGATGTCAAATATTTATGTCTTTTGCTATATTGTCTTTCAACTCATTAATTGGATTTTGGAAAATTGTGTACACCTCATTAATTAGTTCTCTCAATCCTGCATCTCTTCTGGGGCTTTGATATATTCCTTTTGTTGCACCATGTCTTCCATTTTTTTAGTATAGCTTGTAATTTTTTGCTGACGTCTAAGCATCTGATTAGGATGATAGTTAACTCAGGTGCTCAATATCTCTCTCTTTGGTAGGGATTTAGTGGCAGGAGTCTGTGTGTTACTGCTGCTCTTTGATTCTTGGTTCAGCCTGGATCGTTAGGATTGTCTTTGTTAGTTGTGCAAAATCTAGGCTGTGGACCCAGTAATGGGTTGCCTACCTGCTTCCTAGGGCCTTGGGGAGGGAGGCTATAAAGGCTGATAAAATCCTCTCTTATTCATTTACTTTTAAACATTTATCTACCCCCCCTTGTTGGCTCCCTTGTCTCTCTGCTCATTGTTTGGCTCACTGTCTGCTCTCTGTGTCTGCTCACTGTGTGCTTGCTGAGTCTGTTTGCTGTGTCTGCTTGTTGTGTGCTTGCTGTCTGTTTGCTGTGTGTGCTCACTCCATATGCTCATCTGCTTTAGGAGGCACCGAACTGAACCTGGGACCTCCAATGTAGGAGGCAGGTGCCCAATCACTTGAGCCATATCCACTTTCTGCTTGTTATATCTCATTGTGTCTCCTCATTGTGTCTCCTCATTGCATCAGCTTATTACGTCAACTCATTGCATCAGCTCATTGTCTGCTTGTTTTCTTTAGGAGGCACAAGGAACTGAATCAAGGACTTCCCATGTGGGAGGCAGATGCCCAGCTTCTTGAGCCACATCTGCTCCCTCTTATTTACTTTTTATTTCCTAACATGCACTTCTCTGGTCTGCCAGCAGATGGCAGTCTTTGGCAGCCCTCTCAGTTCAATGCCTTGTTGGAGTATTTGCTGCAACAGGGACCGGATCAATGTGATAAAGGTTCCTGCCTAGAGGTTAAGAGACTTGTAACTCAAACTTTCTCAGAGACAGTTCTCCAGCCTTCACTGGAAGCCCCCTCCCTTTTCCTGGGTAGGAAATAATTCCACTCCCCTCTGTGTCCTCAACAATCAGTCCTGGTTAGTAGAGATGGAGAATGAGAGAGTCGGATCTCTTTAGTCCTGAGTTGGCTCCCAAGACAAACAATGGCACAGCCCCACCTGACCTGGAAGGCTCATGGGACACAGTAGACCAAATTTGTGGGTCAGAAGCTGAGTCAGCCTTAGGCTGTATCCCTCTCTCTCCCCTTTCCCAGGGTGATGGATCTCTGGGGCCCCTTTGTCTGTAGCTGGCCCAGAGGCCTGAGAATTCAAAAGTGTCTTCAGTGTGAGGGAGGGTGCCGGCAGCAACTGCTGGTTTTGACTCACAGTTTTGCCATTGCAGTTCTTTTCCTTTATCCCTCTCTCTTCCAGGTGGTGTCCAGTCTTCACCTGGAGTCCTAAACCCTAGAAAAGTTTTTCCAGTTCATTTCAGCCTGTCCTCCAGCTCTTTTTCTCTTGTTTCTTAGTAAACTCTTACTCCCTTGCCTAACCTATGGTATGTCCTTAAATTCTTTTACTCAACATAAGCCAATAACCTGGAAGCCCAGAACCCAGACCTTTCTGCCAGCACAATGTCTATTTAGCACTCAGTAATGTTTGCAGGTGAGGTTAGCACTTTGAGTGAGCATCTCCCAGAACTTTTCATTGTAGTTCTTTAACAGAAGGTGAATCTGAAGGGCAATTCTCTAATAGTAACCTCCTGGGAAATGTCCCCGTGAAGTTCCAAAGCCACAGATTTGTGCACTTTCCAAGCTCTTTTTTCTCTCTGAAAGGCCAAGACAGGAGTAGCGTGTGCAAGCTTGGCTGAGTCAGGTAGGAAGCCACCAGGGCCCCTGTAAGTGAGTCCCTCTCTTGCTGGGGTGACCAGATTGGATGTCAGGCTGAGTCATTTTCAGCGCTTTGTCCTAGAAACAGGTGGTAGCCCCACCACAATTCTCTCCTCAAGACTGACCCTCCTGAGAAGTTTCATGCAATCACTTGAATCAACCAAAAAAAAAAAAAAAACCACTTGAAATACCTATTATGTAGGGAGGGATATAAAACAGGGAGGTGGCATTTAGTTGAGGAGAAAATATATTTCATAGAACAGAAATCTAGAAATCTTAGGCACTTTAAAGGCCAAGTTCCTGGTCCAAATAGCAAATTTCAAAGAAATTCAGAAGAGGAAAGAGATCACTCTTAATTTTGTGCCTTCCTCTTCCCACTTCTACTCTGTTTTTGTTTTTTTTTAAGATTTAGTTTATTTATTTCTCCCTACCCCCTTGTTGTTTGCACTTGCTGTGTCTGTTCGTTGTGTGCTCGTCTTCCTTTTTAAGAAGAACCAGACACATATATGCATATGTATTTATATATCATTTTACAAATATTGGTATGTACTGTGAAAAATC
>JAQZBX010100621.1:0-11345 GCA_029593785.1 Cabassous unicinctus | reverse complement strand
CCCCTTGCTGCTTGTGCTTGCTGTGTCCATTTGCTGTGTGTCTTCTCCGTGTCTGCTTATCTTCCCCTTGCTGTGAGGTCCCGCTGCATCAGCCCCTCATGCCGCGCGCGCCGGCCTGCCCTCACAAGGAGGCCCCGGGAAGTGAACCCAGGGCCTCACACATGGTAAACAGGGGCTCTATCGGTTGAGCCACACCTGCTTCCTGTTGTGAGGGCTTGCTGCATCAGCCCACTAGGCTGCGCGGGCCGGCCTGCCCTCACAAGGAGGCCCCGGGAAGCGAACCCGGGGCCTCCCATATGGTAAACGGGGGCTCTATCGACTGAGCCACTCCCGCTTCCCATCACCCAGCATTCTGACAGGGTTGATCCTGTGTCCAGGGGATTGTGGAGGGCATGGCCACTGCAGCAAGCACTTGGAAAGGATGGGGCTGCCACTCCATCAGACCTGGAGGACAAAACATCGCTCTGGAGATGACTCTCAGACCCTTGAAATCTAATGGAAAATGCCCTGCAGGTTTTCGGAATTGTTTGTGACCTGTGACCCCTGTTTTCCTCCTAGTATCTCCCTATGGGAATGGGAATGTTTATCCTGTGCCTGTCCCTCCTTTGTATATTGGAGGCAGATAATTAGTTCTCTGGGTTTCACAGGTCCACAGACAGAGGGGAGTTGTTCCCCAGGACAGATCACACCTATAACTGATTTTGATGAGACTTTGTATTTAGTATTGTTACTGAAATAACTCGAGGCTTTTGGAATATTGTGATGGAATGAATGTATTTTGCATATAGAAATAACATTTCTTTTGGGGTTCCAGAGGGTGAAGTATAGGGTCTGAAACTATGTACCCCAGAAGAGCATATTCTTAAAGTTAATCCGTTTCTGTGGGTGTGGATCCATTGTAAGTAGGATCTTTTGATGAGGCTACTTCAGGTAAGGTATGACCCACCTTATTCGAGATGGGTCTTAATCCTCTTTTTGGAATCCTTTATAAACGGGATGAATACAGAGAGAGAGAGAGACAGAGACAGAAAGGGAGAGAGAGAGAATGTCATGGAAGCAAGAAGCTGAAAGCAACAAAACCTGGAAGAGAAAGGAGAGAAATCAACAGATGCTGCCATGTGGCTTGCCGTGAGACAAAGAACCAAAGGATTGCCAGCAGCCGGTCTTCAGGAAGAAAGCATTCCCTTGATGAAGCCTTGATTTGACAGTCTCACAAGCCTCAAACTGTAAGCTAATAAAATTCCATTATTTAGACACAGCCCATTTCATGGTGTCTGCTTTGAGCAGACTGGGAAACTAAAACACGGGATGCGCTTAATTCCTCCAGCAGAGTTGTTACAACACATGTGATATGCTATCTACCAGGGAAAATCATTAGAGATTCGGTGTCCAATGTTTTTGTGGGGGCTAGTTACATAGACACCCTCTGTCCATCACAAACCAAAATTCCAGACTTTGAGAAAGAAAGCAGGTGTTCAGCATAAATCACATTGTTTGCACAAAGAGTTTAGGCTCAGTGATCCACTCTCATCTGTCAGGAAATTGGGAGCCTTATCAAAATCTAAGCTCCCTAACACCAGTCAAGGGCCAACCTTGCAAGTCTGAAGCCTGCTATGTTAACTCTTTTTTGTACATTTATTCACCCCTATATCACCTATTCTAACTTCTATTAAGAGATTTTTTAAAAACAAAAATATGTTGTTCTCCTCTGAATCTAACATTTCAAAGAAATTTTCATTCATTAAACTAATATTTACTTAACATCTGCCACATAGTAAGCAATGGGAACTCAAAAAAAGAATGGAATAACATATGTATCCCCTAGGAACTCATACTCTAGAAAATGAGAGAAATGAACAAAGACCATATTTATAATATAGTATTTTAAGACTTATTATAGTGGTGTGTTCAAAGTACTATTAGAGCAAGATGATGGGAAGACTAACACTGCTTGGGTGTGTTAGGGTCTAGACTTTTTAGGGAAAAAATGAGAGAGAAGGAAAGTACAATGTCAGCTAGAAGTGGTCAAGGAAGACTTTCTGTAGAGGTAATACTTGAGCCTTGAGCTGAGATCTAAATGATGAGAAAAAGGCAGCTAGCAGAAGTTCTGATGGAAGAACCTTCCGAACAAGAGACAGCACATGCAATGGCACTGAGAAAGGTCCATTTGAGGGAAAGTATCTGACACAGAGTAGGCACCCAAAAAATGGTAGCTATTATCATAATATCATATGCTCTTTATGTATTAAGAAACTAGGGGGTTAAGAGATTAGATATATGAAGCCCCATACCACTAAGTACATTTGTATCTTATTTATTTCTACCCTACCTATTTAAAAAAAGGATCTGAGGCAAAAGTTAAAAAAACATACAAGTAAAATAAAGCCAAAAATAAATTAATTATTCATTCATTCAAATATTTACTAAGCACTCACTACTTGGCCAATCTTAAAAAGGTTTTAACATGCTGCCTGCTATTGAGAAATTTATTTTCTACTAGAAAAAAGGAAATGGCTACAGATACATACAAATATAGCAGAATGGCTGGGGTGGGGGGATGGTGGAAAAGATAACTTAGATTAGAACACCTAAGCTAAAGCGACATGCAATAGATCAATGAAAAACTGGACTTAAACCTTCTCTAAAAACAAAGCAAAGAAGGAAAAAAAGAGAGTTACAAACCCAACTCACTGATAAAAGGTTAAAAATCATTTCACTAGGAGAGATACCTTTTCCTAAGCTGTGTAAGCAATTGGTCTTCTATGTCTTTAAACTAAACACCCTGAATAACATAAATCATGTCCTCAAAGACATTCTTACCACATCTATAGAGATATTTCTTATACCAACTCTTGATTGTAGCAGACAATACATTTGTATGACACAAAAGGCCCTCTGTAACCCAGTCTGTGCATTCTCTCCTGTCATTTTCCATCCTTACAACTGAAATATTTGTATTTTACTGCACATACAATCCTCTTTCACATCACCCAAAGTTTTTCTCTAACTGGAACACTTCCCTTACCATAGTATCCATATATTTCAGGCTAAATCACAGTCATCAATCAAGACTGAGCTCAGAGGCATAATTTTCAAGACACCTCCCCTGGATTTCGAGGCTGGACTAAGTTCCTTTTAGTCAGTTTACATGGCACCATATTCATCATTTTTTTATGGCACTTACAACATTTTATTAAAATTATCTACATATGGTCTGTTTCTTCAGGTAAACTATAAGCTCCTCAAGGATAAAAGGCATGTCTTATTTACCTTTGTGTCCTAGCACTTAGCAGAGTAGTGGGTGCCCATTAAAAGTTTATTAAACTTTCACAAGTTTGATAAAACCTACTGAATAACAAATTTGAGATACAGATGTCTTTCCAATGATCTGACTTGATCCAGAAATCATACCTGAAATCCAGAAGAATAAATCAATATTTTCCTTAGAGGGGCCCCTTTGAACATCAATTGTCTACATATTTCACAGGATCTGTAGTAAAGACTTTCAAAACTGAGATCATCAGTAAGTGCCAAAATGTGCCTGTAGTCCACGCAGAGAATAAAAAAGATCCATTTGATCTGGATACTCATTAGGTGTATGGGTGCCAAAAATGAAAGTGCATTGCAGAAGTCAAAGACCCTTTTATGCATTCACAATTGGACTGAGGGCCAATTAATCTCAGCACAGGTGATCTTTTATAGTCAATGGTTCTCAGCATTTTCTACCTTCATATCATTCACATATGCAGCTCATTTTAATGAGAGGTACACAGCCTTCAAGAGGTATCCAATTTTTAACAACTGGAATCCAACTTCCCTTTCTCTGGGTATCTGTACCTCTAATATCTTGCATTTATTTTGCACATCTCTTTCCATCTCTAGACTGCAAGCTCCTTGAAGATAGGGATTGAATCTTAAGTATTTAACACAGTCCCTTGCACTTAACAGGCCCTAAATCTAGTGTGGGAAGGATGGGAGGAAAGAATTTAGAAAGGGAAGGTAAGTAGGACAGAGCAAAGCTTGGGAACTGTGGAAGCAAAGAAGAAGGAACTAGCACAGGAGAGCCATAAAAATTATGGGGAGAGGCAATCACAAAGACTATTAAACAGGTTTTGGTTAGACAATTCTGAAGAGACATGAAAAACCTAATATCCTTTCTTTCTATGATGTAAAATTTGGTTTTGGGTTTAATGCAAAAGAGAAGGACAAATTAAAGCTCCAATTATCCAGAGTCAAACTTAAGTTTTATGGTTAAAATACCACTTGAAAAATTTTAATGTACCCAAATGGATACCAATTAGAATTTTTATTGAATAGTTTGCCTGTCTCTATTTACAATATAATGAAACACTAACAGTGATCTGTGGTGAGCCCTTTCTGCTGACATATATTTTACAAATATTTTCCAGCCCCAATATTAAAGCCAGTATGATATTTTTGGCATGAAGTTTTCAGAAAGTTCAGATTTCTTCCTGCAGTTACAAGAGATCTGAGTCACCCAACTCCCGATGCCATCTTCATATAATTAAAACACCACATCCCCCTGGTGTGAAAAGAGTCATAATTTCTCCAGTTAAAAAATTAATCTCTTGGAGAACAGATGTAGTCAGTGTTGAACACCTGCTTTCCCATGTATAAGGTCCCAGGTTCAATCCCCTGTACCTCCTTAAAAATAAAATAAAAAATCTCTTTCCTTCTAGAAATTAGCTGTTGCTAAAGAGAATGACATATGTATTACTAACATAAACTTCCTGCAAATAGATAAGTTCTCAGTCTTCCTTCAGATAAAGCAGTTAACTGTTTCTAGAACACAATTTTAAAGTAATCATGAACCTGGATACTGGTCTAGACACTGTCTCTTAATCTCAGGGTCAGTTCCTAGAAGTATAAATGAGATGGTTCAATATAAAAGTTCAGGCAACATTTATTGAGTACATTCTGTGTGTAAATAGATCATACCCAAGGTGCTTTCCGCCTCCAAAAATGCAAATATTTTAATTTATTAAATATTAAAATATTCTTGATTGTAATATATTATATAAAGAAAACCTAGACAAGGAGTGCCTTCCTCTTTGGTGTTTTTCCTCAAACACTTACTTTCCCAAGCCTCCCCACAGACATGTATTTGGGAGTCATAGTTGGCTATCAACCATTTCCGGCTCCAAGCTAAACTCCAGCATAAGACAGATAAGCATTAAGATTCTGCCACACTCAGCTTCCACCTGAAATGGGGATGGTGCCTGGGGATGAAAGGGAGATTCAAGCAAGACTTCATTTTGAAAAGTCTTGGGCAAGCTGTTTAAGCTCTAATCTTCAATTTTATGTGCTTAAAATTGGGTAAAATAGTACCATCTTACAGGGTTTATGTGAGAATTAAAAGGTAATTCACAAAGTATGCATTTCATGTGTATTTTCTATTATTATTAATAACTAGAAAGTAGAATCAACTACCTTGTAAAACACTCAATCTATTTACACAAAGGCCAGTGTCCCTACCAGGTATTTAGAGAATTCTACTTCAGGAGAGGATATGCAGTAGAAGACTCTCTATTCTAAACCAAAAATTCACTGAAAATGTGTAGCTGCATCTCTATCAGCATGCTTGTGAGTGATTGCACCAAGGTTGTCACTACAACATTTTAGTCTTAATCCTAATCATTAAGATGGCAGCAAAAAAGGGTGAGGTGACCACACAGGTGCTCCTAGACACAAGATCTCTGAGGAAGTAGGCTTTGCATAGCTACAGACCTTCTACTACTTTAGGGAATAAAAGTTCAAAGACCAGAGAGGGCTCACTTCAGATATGAAATGCTGATAATAGTTCTAGACATGTGTAAACACTCCATAAATATTAACTCCTTTCACTGTTATTATCATAACAGGGAGTAGTCCACGGGACCACCAAAGAAGTAAGTTCCAGGTACTATATACTTTTAGTCTACCTTAACACTACTGACAAACTGTGGAGTCTCCAGTTTTCACTAGAGATCATCCTCCAGAACATTTAGATTTCCTATGTGAGTTTACACACACAACACATCTAACATAAACATATCTTTATTTGATTTATTACTATCACACCAAATAAAGCTGGTACTGGTAAAGGATGAAGCAGGCCTAAATGACCAGCAGCTATAATGCTGGCAAAGTAGGTAGTCAATAAATATCTGGGAGGTAGGGAGAGAATCCTAGGGGAAGGCAAAAGTCCCCCCCTCTCATCAAACAGGATGGATTATTTTTACATTTCCTAGTAGTTTTGATCTGTATCCTAATGGTACACCAGGATCCCAAAACAATATAGACCTCTTAGACAAAAATCCAAAAGAAGTAGGGTGTTGGGGAGAGAAGGAATGGTTTTTCTTGACTCTTCCCCTACACTACTATAAAAATATATTCACTTTTCTTTCCTGACTGCCCTTTAGATGAATATACAGGCAGATTAATAAACTAAATTATAGTTTTGAAATCTGACTATAGGTATTGTTCTCTGGCACAAAGAACAGTTCATATGAGGTTTAATAGTCATATAGACACCTACACAAAGTGTACAGCCCAAAAATGTAAAATGTGCTCAACATCATTTGTAATCAGAGAATTGTAAATTAAAATGAGATACCATTTACTGTCAGAGTGGTAAAAACTGAAAAGTCAGATAATATCTACTGTTGGTAAAGGTATGGAAGAAAGGGTGAATTTGATACTCCATTGGAAGGGGCATAAATTTGCAATCTTTCTGGAGAACAATTTGGCAGGTAGTACCTATCAAAAGTTTGATGTATATACTCCTGGACCTCGTACATGGGGAGCAGGTGCTCAAACTACTGAGCTACACCAGTCCCCTTCCAGTAATTAAACTTCTGGAAATCTGTCTTTGTGCTTGAGAATATATATCAAAGAAGAATATTCTTTACTATATTTTTGTAATTGCAATTTTAAAAGGAACTTGTTAAAGATCCATAATTGAAATGGAGAAATAAATTATGGTATATCCATGCCATAGAATACTATGCAATTAAATAGAATGAGAGGTGAATATAATGTTGATAAATATATTATTAAATTAGAAAAGCAAGTTATCAAACAGGATGTACAGAACATTTCTTTTGGAAAAATAATATGCAAACCGCTAAAAAAATTCTTTTGAATCAAAATGGTGGACAGTGGGAGCCCATTTTGTGTTTCTTATTTAATTTTTTAAACAATAAAAAAGAAAAATAGAAAGAAAACTCCACATATTTTGTTTGTTTTCTAAGTAATCTTATGCTGTCTACCTTCCCAAATTACTTATCAGTGATTGGCTTTCTAAAGGAAAAAATTTTTGTGGTTCTGTTCATTTATTTAAAAGCCTTAAAGTTGTGATTTAGTACATGATTTTCTCAGTAAAAAACTCAGACTAGTTTAGAGAACCATTTTAGTTGACGCATGTACTTGGAAAAATAAAAATGATAAATGTAATAATATTTGCTAGGGAAAATAGAATATGTGATTATAAGTTATGAATATAAATTAGAATGTGTTATATAAGTTTTCTATTACATTTGGTTCATCTCTGTCAAAAATACTTATTTTAAAAAATCTAGACTGTTTCTGACCTATCCTTTCTCTTCAACAGGCCACCATTTAAAAAATTATTGAGAAGATATTAAATTACAGCCATTGTGAATAAATATTACTCTTATCTCCTTTTAGCATTCTAAGGGATCTAGACAGCCTTTCAAACACAATGCTGAGCCACTTAGGAAAATATAATTATACATACAAATGTTAACAGGAAGAAAAAAATCGAGTCAAAGTTCTGTAACAAACTATGTGGCATTTAGCCAGTTGCACTGACCCTTCAAGTTCAAAGTTCAGTTATCCATCATTTAAAGGTCTGCTTTTACTATTAACAAAGACATTTATAGGATTAGATTAAGCTTTCCATTTTCAAATAGGTACCACTGTATAATTTTATTTACAATTTGTTCTAGAGACAGATATGTAAGATTGCTGTCCATTTGAAACACGTCTCATTAAAAAAAAAAAAAAAAGCCTTCAGGTCCTAACATAATGAATTACTTTCTTTGAAAAAGAAATAAAATGCTGTACTAACCTAAAACTTCAAAATAATAAAGACTTCTCAACCCAATTATTTTGTGAATTTAATTAAGGAAAGAGGGTTCTAATGAAGAAGGGAAAATACCATTTCAGTTCAAATTTCAGGGGTCCCAAATAAATACATCTTTGTATTTTATGTTAACTCTGAATAATATCAGTAAGAAAAATGAATAAGTGCAAGTTTTCACCCAACAATTTGCATATCAAATTTTACTAAATTCAATGCCCTCCTATCCTCCAAGATTCTTTTTGATCCAATCTCCTTCCTATTCTATGTTTACAAAAAGTGTTGATAGGAAAATCACAAAGTCAGCGTTGTGGCAAGATCTCTAAGACAAATTATGTTAATTTTTTCACCTTTCAAGAAAGAGTTTGAGACATGAAGCAAGACAAAAAAGCATCACATTAGTTGATATCCAGGAAAAATTAGGACGTAAGGGGATGTGAGACATTTATTGAACTAAAGCTAGAAAAATAATGAAGGACAGCTGCATCCACACAGGAATGACATGAAAATAGCATTAAAAAAAACACAATAACCCAGAAATAACATTCTATGAGGCACTGATTAATTCAAACTAATTTTCGTACCCCTAGAATGAATGTTTTAAACAAATTAGAAAGAATTATAGAAAGGGAAACATGTTCACTTGATCTTTTTTTAAATTTATTGAAGTATATCACTCATACATGAACATACATAAACAAAGAGTGTATAGCAATAGTTGTGAACTTACAAAACAAACATACATAACATCATTTAGGGCTCTCATACCTCACCCTACCACCAATACCTTGCATTGTTGTTAAACATTTTTAACTAACGATTAAAGAGCATCCTCAAAATATTACTACTAACCAAAGTATTTTCCCCCAACCCACCCTATTATTTTCATATCATTTATACATGAACATACATAAACAATAAGTATATAGTAAAAGTTGTGAACTTACAAAGCAAACATTCATAACATCTTACAGGGGTCCCATACATCAACCCTCCACCAACACCTTGCATTGTTGTGAGACATTTGTTACAAATTATGAAAGAATATTGTCAAAATCTTACTACTAACTATAGCCCTTATCTTACATTTGGTGTATTTTTCCCCCAACCCATCCTATTATTATTTTTTAAATATATTTTTATGACAGAAGCCATTAACCTACAAAACAATCATGCACATGTGCAGAACTCCCAAACAACACCCCTCCATCAACACACCACACCGTGGTAGAACATTTGTTACAGATTATGAGATAATATCATCTGATTATTATCAGGTCCATGGCGTACATTTGGCACACATTTTCCATACTCCCCCATTATCAACACAGTAAATCTTTAGCATAGATGCAAGAATATTACATTATTACTGTTAACCACAGTCCACAGGTCACTCCAGTTATATTTTTCCCATGCTTCTCCACATTCCCACCACCCTGCAACAGTGATGTACATCTGCTCTAGCTCATAAAGGACACTCTGGCATCTGTACCATCAACCACTATTCTCATCCACCTCGGGGTTTACTGTGCTATTCAGTCCCTAGATTATTCTCTAGTTTTCTGTCAACTGGCATTTACATCCCTAGAGTAACATTTTCAGCCACATTGCCATTTATAAACCAGCTGTTACTCACTATAATGTGTTACCATCAACTCTGTACATTTACACAATTGTACAGTAAAGCTAATTAAAACTTCTACATATATTAAATATCAGTAGTCCATCTCAGTCCTCCTCTTATCTCCTTTAAGAATCCATCACCTACCACCAGGTCTTGAAGATAATTTCCAATCCGTGAGCATGGAATGTTCTTCCAATTATGTCCTTCAACAGGGTTGGTAAATTTTCTATCATTATTTCTTTTGATTTCTTTTAAAAATGAGTTACAGTTTTCTGAATATAAGTGCTTTACATTGTTAAGTTTATTCCTGAATATGTGGGTTTTATCTGCCATATTTTATTTTCATCACTATTTTGACACTTTTAGTAACTTTTATTGACATAATCTTCATTTCAAGACTCTCTTCCAGGCCTCTCTCTCGTATCTTTTCTTTTCAGGCTGCAAAGAAATTGTATTTCCTGCAAAGCAGGTCTCTTGGTTACAAACTCTCTCATTTTCTGTTTATCTGTGAATATTCTAAACTCGCCCTCATTTTTGAAATACAATCTTGCCAGATATAAGATTCTTGGCTGGAAGTTTTTCTCTTGCAGTATCTTAAATATATCATACCACTCCTTGCCTCCATGGTTTCTTGTGAGAAATCAGCACTTAATCTTATTGGGTATCGCTTACATGTTATGCATGGCTTTTCTCCTGCTGCTCTCAGAATTCTTTGTCTTTGGCATTTGACATTCTGATTATAAGTGTCTTGGAGTTCATCTATTTGGATTTTTTCAGATGGGAGTACATCATGTTTCTTGGACATGGATATCGATGTCTTTCAATAGGGTTGGGAAATTTTCTACCATTATTTCTTCAAATATTCCTTCTGCTCCTTTTCCCTTCTCTCCTCCTTCTGGGACACCCATGACACATAAGTTTGCATGTCTCTTGCTGTCGTTTAGTTCCCTGTTTTCTTCATCTGTTCTTTTGTATATTCACTTTCAGAGTCCATTTCTTCAAGCTCACCAATCCTTTCTTCTGCCTCCTCAAATCTGCTATTATATGATTCCAGATTATTTTTAATTTCATTTATTGTGCCTTTCATTCCCACAAGATCGGCTGTTTTTCTATGTATGCTTTCAAATTCTTTTTTGTGGTCATCCAATGTCTTCTTAATAGCCTTAATCCTTAATTCTCATTGAATTTATTAAGGAGCTTTGTTTGAACATCTGTGATTAGTTGTCTCAACTCCTTTATGTCATCTGGAGGCTTACTTTGTTCCTTTAACTGGGCAATATCTTCCTGTTTCTTGGTATGGATTGTAATTTTTTGTTGGTGTCTTGACATCTGGCTTACTAGAGTATTTATTCTGGTTAAAGGTTTTCTCTTTAGTTTAGGGCTTCCTGCCCTTTCTCCTTTGCCGGTTGTGTAGTAGGAGTCAAGGATGTAGATGGTGCTGTAAGCTGTGGAGGCTCAAGCTGCCCTCAGTGCCCCAAGGACCAATGAAGCTTCTCCCAACTTTCTTCTTTGCCAGGGGTAGGGACAGAGCCACAGCTGTGTGGAATAATCCAACTCATGCAGGCCTAGACTGTAGTTGCCCAGAGAGACTGATGAAGCTTCATGCCCCTTTCTCCC
>JAQZBX010100620.1:0-11353 GCA_029593785.1 Cabassous unicinctus | reverse complement strand
TTTGTCCCTGGGAGGGCATCTTTGCTTGCTGAGCCTGTATTTTTCTATCCTGCCCCTGCAAGCACCTCCAGGAGAGGAAACTGTCTTCCCATTGCTCCATCCCCATCTGGCCCTGGTTCCCGCAACGGTGCCGGGGGATCTGGTATGAATCATGGTGGTAATAAAATCTGCCATTAATTGGGCTCTTATAATGTGCCAGGCATTGCCAAAGGCTTTGCATTTGTTTTCTCATTTAACGCTCACGACAGCCCTCAGAGGTAGAGGTTATTATCATCACCTCAGTTTGTAAGTGAGGAAACTGAGGTGCAGTGAGCTTAAGGGGTTTATTCAAGGTCACTTTCTTATAAGGTCCTTGGGGCATCTTTAAGGACAATTTTAAAAACACAGCTTTATTGGGGTATAATTCATATACCATAAAGTTCACCCTTTAAAAGTGTGCAATTCAGTGTTCTTTAGTATATGCACAAAGTTGTGCAGCCATCATTGCGACCCAATTTCAGAACATTCTCATCACTCCAGAAAGAAACCCGGAACCCTTTAGCAGTCACTCCTCGTTGGACCCCCCTCCTACCCTGGCGACCACTAATTTATTTTCTGTCTCTGTGGATTTGCCTAGTATGAACAGTTCATATAATGGAATCATGCAATATTCTGCCCTTGGTTTCTAGATTCCATCACTTAATGACGGTCCATCCATGTCCTCTTTATTGCCAGAAAGTATTCCATAATATGGATATATCATAATTTAGTCATTCATCAGTTGATAGATATTTGGGCTGTTTCTTCTTTTCTGGTATTATGAATAATGCTTCTGTGAACATTTGTGTACAGGTTTTCGTGTGGACATATGCTTTCAGCCCTGTTGCGTCTAAATGTAGGAGTGGAATTAACTCTTGGTTAATATTTTGAGGAAATGCCAAACTGTTTCCGAAGCAGTTGTACCATTTTACATTCCTGCTAGCAATGCATGAGGGTTCCAATTTCTCCACATCTTCCCCAATTTTTGTTATTAACTGTCTTTATTTCTTTTTTTTTTTTTTTTTTTTTTTTTTACTCCCTTTTATCCCAGCTCCTGGTAACCTATGTTCTAGTTTCTGAATCTATGAGCTGTTTATTCTAATTCTTTTTTATTTTAGTCATCCTAGAAGGTATGAAATGGTATTTCATAGTGGATTTGATTTGTATTTCTCTGATGACCAATGATTTTGTAAATCTTTGTTGAAGAAATGTCTATTCTAGGAAGCAGACGTGGCTCAAGCGATTGAACTCCCATCTACCACATAGGAGGCACCAGGTTCGGTTGCTGGTGCCTCCTGGAGAAGACTAGCAATACTGCGAGCTGGCGTGATGGGCAGGCGTGGCAAATTGACGCAACAAGATGATGCAACAAGGAGACACAAAGAGGAAAGACAATGAGAGACACAACAAAGCAGGGAGCTGAGGTGGCTCAGGTGATTGAGCGCCTTTTTCCCACATGGGAGGTCCCAGTTTCGGTTCCCAGGGCCTCCTAAGGAGAAGACAGGCAGACACAGAGAGCACACAGAGAATGGACACAGAGAGCAGACAGCGAAAGCAAAACAAAACAACGAGGGAAGAGAGGATAAATAAATTAAAATAAATCTTTAAAAAAAAGAAATGTCTATTCAGATTCTTTACTCATTTTTAAATTGGATTGTTCGCATTTTTATTGTTAGTTGTAAGAGTTCTTTGTATTCTGGACACAAGTCCTTTATGAGACACATGATTTGAAAAACTTTTGCCCATTCTGTGGGTTGTCTTTCCACTTTCTTGATGATGTCATTCAGAGCCCATGTTTTTAATTTTGATAAAGTTCAACTTATCTATTTCTTCTTTTGTCACTTGTGCTTTTGGAGTCATATTCAAGAAACAATTGCCTAATCCAAGATCATGAAGAATTTTTGCCTTGACTAGAATGTTGTACACATGTACTCACACAATATGTAGCCATTGGTGTGACTTCTTTCACTCAGCATCATGCTTTTGAGATCCATCCCTGTTGCTGTGTGTGTTAGTAATTTGCTCCTTTTATTGCTGAGTTTTATTGCATCGGATGCATGTGCCAGTTTATTTATTCATTTGCCAGTTGATGGATGTTTGGATGGTTTCTTGTTTTGGTTATTTTGGATAATGTTGTGAATATTCATGGATGAGTATTTGTGTGGATGGATATTTTCATTTCTCTTGGGTAATTTCTCCTGGGATATCCAGAAATGGCTTTGCTGGGTCATATGGTAAGCGTATGTTTACCTTAACAAGAAACTGCCAAGCATTTTTCCAAAGTGGCTGTACCATTTTGCATTCCTCTCAACATTGTATGTGAAGTTTGTTTTTTTCATCCCCTTTGTTTACCAGTTTTCAAAATAATAAGTTGGTTCCCTAATATTCTCAAGGATGACCCAATGAGGGTTATTTTCCTGAGTGTCATGAACTCATGGATTTAAATACATTTTATGTGTTTCAGGATGCTGCAATTAATATTCTTATAGATGCTTACACTTTCCCATCTTTGGTGAGGGGCCTTTTAAAATTGCTTCTTGGGCCCTTTGGCCTGGCTGCAGTAGTCTTTCACAGTCCTTGCTTTCTTGTATGGCAATGTGTCCCAGGAGGATCTCATATGTTTCCTTCCTGAGACCTGGAATCACCATTTCTCTAAGAAATCCTGGCCTCTTAAGTGAGAAATGGTATTTAGAGGCCATAATCAGGACACTAGGGATGCTCACTTATCCTGGTTGACTGTGGTTTCTAGGCCTTTTCGGTTGGTCCAGAATTAACAGAATTAAGGAATACAAATATTTCTAAAATGTAAAATACATCATGAGGTTCTACTGATGCTTCTAATTCTATAGAAGAGGCTATATTTAACCTCTTCAAAGTTGCCTTTCTATCTCCTTCTCTCTACACCAAAAATCCTAGATCCTCATGATAAGTCAGGGAGATAAGATAAACTGATAAGTGAAGTGGTTACAAAAATAGCTGGCATTTATTGAGTGATTAGCTTGTGCCAGACTCCTTCCAATTCTTACCGCAAGCCTAAGAGGAAGCTATTATGAGCCCCCCTTTACCCATGAGGACCCTGAAGCTCAGAGAGGCTGAGGAAATCTGCCAAGGCCACAGGAAGCCAGGACTCAGGCAGTTTGCCTCCAGCACACCTTCCCTCTACACTCCCCTCTTCAACCACTCTCCTGCTCCTGCATAGGACAGTGACTGCAGGAAGGCAGCCAGAGCCTCCAGGAAGGAGCAATTGTAGGATTGAATGGAAGGATTGAGAAATTGAGCAGCAGGAGAACTCACTTTCACAGTGAAGGTAGGGAGACCAGGAAGGCTTCCTGGAGGAAGTGGCAAAGACCCAGGCCTTCAGTCATTCATTTATCAACAGGCAGTATTTGAACATCCTCATGTGTCAGGAAGAGGGGGTATGGCAGTGAACTGGGGAGACAGGATCCCCTGCCCTCACTGAAGTTGCCGTTAAAAAATATAAATAAAGAAGAAACTGAACATCCACAACTTGTCATCAGAAGACCAATTAAGTTTTGTTTTGAAGAGTTTTGGGAAAGTGATCATAGAGCTGAGAAATGTGCCTTCAGGCACCCACATCTAAACACTCTGGAAGCACAAAGACAAATAGTGGAGTGGAACAAAACACAGCCTCACAGACAGGGCCAAGGGCGCGTCCACGTCCTTCAGGTCCTGGTCTGAAAAGTGTTTCACCAGCCAGAAACCGAGCTCCAGAGCCCTGCAGCAGCCTCCGTGTCCTTTCCCAGCGCTTAGGATCCGACCTGCAGTCACCAGGGGTCTCCTGTTCCTAAAATAAACAGCCTCTTGATGTCCACACAATCTCAGTTCTGAAGAGTAAGTGAAATCTACCCTGATGCCTTCAGGTCATTGTCTCATCACTGCTCATTCTTACTACAGGCTTAATGCTTGCTCCTCTGATATCAGTGAATTAGGTGAAGAAAATAACTGCCCTTGAACCCATATCCTCTGTCATCTGGCCAAAGTGTCCAGAGAATCACTTCTGCTTGCCCTTTGAAGTCAAGTGCACATTGTCAATGCTCAAGAGGTGTTTCTTGAATGAGTAGGTGAGAGAGTGAGCGAGTAAATGTGTTAGTTTGTGAAACAGTGAATGGTCTGCACTGTTTCTGAAAAGAAAGTTGAATTTGAGAAGGAAAGCCTTTTGGAGCGGTGGTGTGGTGTAGTGACAGAGTGGGTGGGCTCCCGAACCAGATCACCTGGCTGCAAATGCTGGTTCTACCACCTCCCAGCTGTGTGACCCTGGAAAAGTTACTTAACCTCTCTGAGCCTCAGTTTCCTCATCAGCAAATGGGGATACCAACAGTCCTCATCTCGGAGGGTGGTCATGAGGATTGAATGAGAAAAGATACATGAGGCTCTTAAACCAGTGCTGGACGCACAGCAAGCCCCACAGAGGGTTAACTTCTATTGGCAACGTCATTTTAGACTCTAGGTCAGCACCTATTAGCCTGGGGACCTTAGAGGTTACTTGAGCCTCTCTGGGGGCTCAGTTGTCTCATCTGTCAAATGGCAGTAATATTAATTCCAGCAATATGCACAGTGGTGAAGAGGAAGGCAGCTAATCCGTGTAGCCGCCCAGGGGCGAGGGTGCAGTGCAGGTGGCGACTGTTACAAGCCTGGCGCCCAGGCCTGCAAACAGTGGGTCACTTCACATTTCAGAAAAGTACCCACTCTGTCCTCCTCTGAGGCAAGGCTTGGGCATTTTGGGTAACTTGAAAGGCATGCTGCCCTGAGCCCAGGGAAACTCAGAGGAGGAGACCCTAGGAAAGGAGCCTGGGGACCAACAAGGGCTGGGGTGCCATGACGGAGACGAGAACATCTCTCTGCAGGAGCCCCAAGGAGGCTTCCCACGTCACTCACTCCACTGACAAATGGGGAGGCTGAGGCTGGGAAGAGAGAGAGACTGGCCTAAGCCCACACAGCTACTAAGTGGTAGAAGTGGGCCATGACCGGGACTCTGACCTCCAGTCCAGGCCGAGCCTTCAAGTTTCCTAGCCTGTGGAGCATGGTGTCGCCAATGGTGAGGTGTGTAGGAATGTTCCCGCAGGATGGGGTCATGCTGGAGTAGGGTGGACCCTAATCCAATATGACTGGTGTCCCTTTCTCTTGTTTTGTGGTAATTTGTTATGGCTGCCCAAGGAGACTTCTGTATTTCCCAAATCCTCACTCAGTATTTCCCTGCGACTCCTTCCCCTGTGTGTTACTTCTCTGTGCTATGTCTGCTTTGCCTCCCTCATCTGATCGTGAGACGCTCTGATGGCAGCAACCATACCGTGGTTTTCTTTATACCCTTCTCCCAAGCCAACTTCACCAATTAAAAATTCCAAATATAGTGGAGTAACATTTCCAAGGCCTTTATCTCCAGCAAATTCAATCCTTCACTTGTATTCCTTTTTCTCTCTTTTATGTCTTTAAAAGGAATTTGCAACCCTCTTTTTAAAATATATTTCCTCCACCTGAAACGGCTCGCTCGTCTGTTTGCTCGTTGTTTGTGCTTATTGTCTGCTCGTTGTTATTTTTGCTTGTTGTCTGCTCGTTGTCTGTTTGTTGTTTCTTTAGGAGGCACTGGAACCAAACCCAGGATCTCCCCTGTGGGAGGGGGCATGCAACTGCTTGAGCCACATCTGCTTCTTGCTCTTTTGTTTTTGCTCATTGTCTGCTCATTGTTTTTTTTGCTCAATGTCTGCTCACTGTTTATCTTCTTTAGGAGGCACCAGGAACCAAACCTGGGAACCCCCCATGTAGGAGGCAGGTGCTCAACAGCTTCAGCCACATCCGCTCCCCCTGTAACCTTCTTATTAATAAATGATTCAGAGCAAGAATCACCAATTATCTTAGTTTTCCAGGGTTGCTATACCAAGGTACCACAGACTAGTGGTTTAAAGAACAGAAATGTGTTCTCTGGAAGTCCAAATCAAGGTGTTGGGTGAGGCTTCCTCTGAGTCTGCAGACTTCTGGTGGTGGGCGGCAGTCCACAGTGTCACCTGCCATTGGCACTGCTCAACCTCAGCCTCCGTCACATGGCCGTCGCCTCTCTCACCGTGTCAGTCTCTTACTGACTGTGATGAAATGTCCTCTGCTTAGCTGGACACCAGTCATAGTGGCTAGGACCCACCCTCATCCAGTTCAGCCTCATCTTCCCTAAAAACATCTTCAAAGATCCTATTTACAAATAAGTCCATGTTCACTAGACCAGAGATTAGGACTAGAACATGTCACGAATCATTCCATAGTACCAGTGGATGCTGAAAACTTTCAGAGTGAAAATTTATTAGTGAGCATGATACTTACACAAATTCAAAGCACTACATCATGGAGTCTTTATCAATCACAAAGAGAGACCGCAGATCTCTTAATAACTAAAAGGGAGTAAAGGTGCCTTGACCACGGAGAAATCCTGTACACACCACCTCAATCGGTGATTCAAAATGACCTTCACCTAGACGGGATAAACTGACACCATGAGCCTCCCTGTGAGACACAGTGGGAGGGACGTATTCTCACTCATGTGGCTTGTACCTAAGTCTAATGATGGGCAACGTCAAGACTGGGAAATCTTCTACAAAGCAGCTGGCCTGTGAGCCTCAAAAGTGTTGACGTCAGGAAAGCTGAGGAATTCTTCCAGATCAAAGGAAACTAGGAGACATGACAACTAAACACAATGCAAGATCCTAGCTTGCATCCTAGATTGGGGGAAAATTACTATAAAGGATGTTATTGGTGAAATAGATAATAATACTGTGAAGATGTTAACTTTCCTGAATTTCATAATTGTTATGGTGGTTATGTAAAAGAGTGAACTTGCTCTTAGGAAATACACATGGACATATTTAGGAGTAAAGGATCATAATATCTGCAACTTGTTTTCGAACAGTTAATCAAAATAATAATATACAGAAAATGACGTAAGCTTCTGTTTGTCCATATACCATTACGTACTGTATATTTCTGATCATGTCATACAAATATTCATACATGTTACTATACAAAAAGCCAGGAACCCAGTACCTCATGGGGTGCTTAAGGGCTTTTCATGGATGATTTCAGCATGGATGATTTTTGCCTTGTATTCTGACTTTAGAAACTAACCCCCTTGTAGGAGCTGTCTCCACTGTAAATATTTATCAAGAACACACAGCCACAGAAAGCAACGTAATGGTCCTGGGATGTGTGGCATGCTGAAGCTGACTCATTATGGAGCTGGAAGAGAGAGGAACCAGCAAAGAGAAAACAAGTCTCAGACTTACAGTCCCCAAAGCTGCACCCATCACTGTAGCTCTCCAGGTGACAGGTTCTGCCCTCCTGGAGCTAGCCCGGCACTGCAGCCTGTCCCCAGCACCCCTAACCTCCTTTACCTTGCATTTTTAAAAAAAACTTTGTTAGTATCACCTAAAAGCATATGATATCATCTACTGTGGTATATTGAATCATGCCCCACCCCAGACCTGTTCAAGTCCCATCACCCCACCCTGGTCCTGTAGGTGTGAACTCATTTGCAAATGGGATCTTTGAAGATGCTGTTAAAATGAGGCCAATCTAAAGCAGGGTGAGCCTTAATCCAATATGACTGGTGTCCTTATAAGCAGAAGAAACCTGAACGTTGAGTAGAAGCCAGAGGAGAAGACAGAAGGACAGATGCCCATGTGATGGAGGCAGAGGTTGAGCTAGCACCAGAATGCTACAGAAGAAAGCATCACCAACCAATACCTTGATTTTGGATTTCTAGCCTCCAAAAATGTGAGATGGTAAATCTCTGTTGTAAAGCCAACCAGTCTGTGATATGTCATAGCAGCCCTGGCAAATTAAGACAGCCTCTTGTTATATTTATTGTTTATTGTCTATTGTTGGGCATCTCCCACTGGATGGTGAGCTCCACAAGGACAAGGATGTTTGCCTGTTTTGTTCATTGCTGGGTCCCAAGTGCCAGGAAGAATGCTTGGCCCACAGTAAGCTCTCAGTAAATACTTGTCAAATGAATGGGTGCACGAATGGTCGATCTCTCTACTTATGGATGGAGGAACTAAGACAGTGGGGTAGGTGGTCTTTGAACTGCCATCCCAGCACATGCATAGCTGTTGGGTATGTTCAAATGTGGTCCCCAGGAAAGACCCTGGAGTGCTGGCGTGGAGAGATGCTGGCCCATGAGTCCTTATACCTGCCTGCCTCTCAAGGACATCAGACCCATGACCTCAGAAGGGCTTGCAGAAACCATTCAGTCCAAATCCCTCCAATTGACAGATGAGGAAACTGAGCCTTGGTGTACACAAGAGACTTTCCTGAGGCCCAGCTACTCACCAGTGGGATTGTAGCTAAATCTTGATCTTCTGACCCCTGATCTCATGTACTTTCTGTCAGTTCTGTGCATGCTGATGTGCTATCTCTTAGTAAAGGCTTATCAATAAGCTTTGATGGTAGGGAAAGAGGCATGGACATACGCCAGGGCAACGGTGTCCTTGTCAGAGTGCACTTGGCATCATGGTCTTCCTTATAGAGTTTTCTGACCGCGCTATGGAAAGGCACCCCTACGTTTACATTATTCACGAGAAGCAGCAGAATGTAGTACCTAAAAACTCTGACCAGCCCTGTCCAATGGAAATATAATGCATGTTCCAATGCAAATGTATTTTTTTCTAGTAGCCACATTAAAAAGGTAAAAAAGAAATAGGTGATATTCATTTTGATAACTTATTTAATCCAATATGTATGAAATATTATCATTTCAATGTATGCTCAGTATAGCAATCTTAATATTTTCCTTTTTTGTACTAAATCTTCAAAATCTGGGATGTATTTTACCTTTAGGGCACATCTCAGTTTGGACCAGCCACATTTCAAGTCCTCAATAGCCACCTATGGTTACTGCCACCTTATTGGACTATGCAACAAGACAGTGGCGAGTTCAAATCCCAGCCCTGCCACTTAGTAGCTTTGTGAACTTTGGGCAAAGCATTTAATCTCTTTAAGCCTTAATGCTTTCTAAACCATACAGTGGGATTGAATGACAGAATCTATCTCTTAGGGTTGTTTGGAAGATTAAAGGTAATAATCCTCATAAGGTGCTTTATGGAGTATTTGTTTGTCATTCATTTATCTACTCAACTCATTCAACAAGAAGGGCTTGCTACATTCTAGGCAGACCACCTGGCAGTAAGCACTCCACACAGGCTTTCTGCTTGTACTGAACCAACCACTTATCCTGCACAAGTGCAGACTAGGACTCATGGCACCGATGCTTATGATCAATGCTTCGTAAAGACGCTGGGAAGAAGCCGCGTTCTCTGACACTGCCTGTGAATCATGATGACACTTAGCTCAAAAGCAGACAGTTCTCTGAGTGCCTCAAACAGTCCAAGGGCTAATTAATTAGTCAATAGTCCTTCACTCTACAAACATTTGCTGTGTGTCAGTCATCTTGCTTGGAAATGTGGGAGGAAATAGAGATTAGACGAGATAAGAAGACAAAGGTAGAGGAGCTTGAAGGTGAAACAGCAAGGAGATGAGACGTAGGAGCTGGGCCATGGCAGACAAGACTAGGAGCAGAAGGCAGGAAAGGAGCCCAGACAAGGCCCGTGGGCGAGGCCGATGAAAGGCAGGCCACATCAGGGTGGAAGAAGCAGCTTAGTTCTTAGGAGATGGGGGCTTGCAGAAGTCAGAGCAAAGGAGAGGCAGGGGCATTGCTTAGAGAAGTAACAGCTTATGCTAAGATAAACTATCGGAACAGGCCTGGGAGTTTGGGGACTGGCCAAGGCCATCAACCTGGGTGGAGTTGGAAAGGTAGGGAGTGGCTGGAAGTGTGGGATGGGCTGACGGTGGTGGCCAGGTAATGGTATTAAGGGACTTTAGACTTTATCTAGCAGCATTAGAAAGGGGGTAAGTGCTTTGCTCCACAGGAGCGGGAAGGAGACCCTTTGGCAGAGGTGGGCCACTCCCAAGGAAAGATAACAGAGGAGGGGCCGCACCCCGAGAATTTGCCCTGTTTCTCAACAGGGGAGCGGAAGAACCTGAATGCAGCTCAGTCTTCTCCCTAGAAGCCAGGTTCCTGGAAACCCACCCTGCTGGATGGATAAAGGGAGACTCAGGCTTGGCCCTCAGCGCAGATTAAGAGATAACTCAGGGTTGGATTGATTGACAACGGAGTTAGCTAGGGAGGAGGGCTGAACTGGGTGGGTTTTTAGAGAGAGGATTAACAAATTCCTCTGACAAATGTAGGTCATTCCATTCTGGTCCTTTGCTCTTGCTATTCCCTCTGCCTGGAAGCTATACTCACTCCCAGTTTTCACACAGCTGCCCCTTCCTCAACAAGCAGGTCTTGTTCAAACACCACCTCTGGAAGACTTTTCCTGACCACACACACTCTAGCACTATGGTCTTCTCACCCTCCTCATCCCACTTATCGTCAGTCCAATTAGTTACACGTTGATCCTGTATTCAGATAGCACCTCAATCTGAAATCAATCCGTTTCTTATATTATTTGCGATTGTCTAGTTCCTCCCCTAGAATGTAAGCCCCTTGAGGGCAGGCGCTTTGTCTTATTGACTGCTCTCTCCCCACTTGGAACAGTACCTGACATCTAGGAGATGTTGAAGACATCTGTGGTCTGAATGAACAAATGGATGAATGAACAGAAGAATTTGATGCCTGGTTTGATGTCATTGAGCTCAGGATGGGATGAAGAAGCTGCCCATAATCTGAACCCAAGCAGGAACTATTCTGGCTTCTTCCTCCAATTGGAGAAGTATTTTAGAGCTGGACTTGACCTTGGTAACTGACTAGATGCATGCGGAGGTGAGAGAGACAATGAGACCATATCCTAAATCACAGGTTGCAAATGGGCCTCCCAGGAGCCTTATCCAGTCTTCACTGATGGGTTGTTTGGTCTGCACCATGTTTAAAAAAAATTTTTTTTAATTAGTTGCCAACATTTGGAAAAATTGAAAGATTTCAAATAACAAATATGTATATTTATTTTCACTTAATTAAAAGATCTGGCAATTTCAGGTCTGCATTTGTACAGGGCAAAGCCTGACTAGAGCTGAGCAGTGTTTGTTCCTCATTCCCATCACAGGCCTGGCCCCATCTGCCTTTGAGTTTGCTGCTCTTACTCTAATGCTCCAAATAACCATTCAAAGCAACGATCCCTAACTCTTTCGAGTATGAGTACCCCTTTGTAAAATAACGTCTTCCCCTACAATTAGCATTGTACTCATTAAATATACATAAATAAGTCCCAGAAACTTAAATCTTTGGTCTGTTCACATGCCATTTGAGCCCTGAATCTCAGCAGAGTTGCAACATCTA
>JAQZBX010100619.1:0-11346 GCA_029593785.1 Cabassous unicinctus | reverse complement strand
CCACAAGATGCCATATATATATATATATATGTCACACAATATATTTGGTTCATAATAAAACATTCATACAGTATTTGTTCTTTTGTGTCTGGCTTGCTTTGCTTAACATAATTTCCTCCAGGTTCATCCATGTCACTTATTTTACAACTTCATTTCTTCTTACAGCTGCATAATATTCCATTGTGTGAATAGACCACAGTTTGTTTTTCCATTAGTCTGTTGATGGACACCTAGGTTGTTTCCAGCTTTTGGCAATGGTGAATAATGTTGCTATGAACATCGGTGTGCAGTGAGACACTGCTCTCAGTTCTTCTGCATATATTCCCAGAAATGGTATTGCCGGGACATGTGGCAAGTCTATATTCACCTTCTTTAGGAACTGCCCAACAGTCCTTCATAGTGGCTGTACCATTCTGCATTCCCACCAACAGTGAAGAAGTGTTCCTATCTCTCCACATCCTCTCCAACACTTGTAGTTCTCTGTCTTTTTAATAGTGGCCATTCTGATAGGTGTGAAATGATATCTCATTGTAGTTTTGATTTGCATTTCCCTAATCATGAGTGATATTGAGCATTTCTTCATGTTTTTTCTTGCCATTTGTATTTCTTTGGAGAAATATCTATTCAAGTCTTTTGCCCATTTTTTAATTGTGTCATTTGTCTTTTCATTGTTGAGTTGTAACATCTCTTTATATATCCTGGATATTAAGGCTTATCAGATATGTGATTTCCAAATATTTTTTTCCCATTGTGTTGACTGCCTTTTCACCCTTTTGACAAATTCCTGTGAGGTGCAAAATTGTTTAAATTTGAGGAGGGCACATTTCTTTATTTTTTTCTTTTGTTTCACGTTCTTTGGGTGTAAGGCCCAAGGTCTTGAAGATGTTTCCCTACATTTTCTTCTAGTAGTTTTATGATCCTGGCTTATTTAGATCTTTAGCTCTTTGATCCATTTTGAGTTAATTCTTGTATAGGGAGTGAGATAGGGTCCTCTTTCATCCTTTTGGTTATAGATATCCAGTTCTCCCAACACCATTTGTTGAAGAGACTGTTTTTACCCATTAGTGCAGGCTTGGTAGGTTTGTCAAAAACCGGTTGACTTTATAGGTGAGAGTTTATTTCTGGGTTCTCAAATCTATTCCACTCATCAACGTGTCTATCTTTATGCCAGTACCATGCTGTTTTGACCACTGTAGCTTTGTAATATGTTTCAAGGTCAGGCAGTGAAATTCCTCCCAGATCATTCTTCTTTTTTAGAATGTTTTTGGCTATTTGGGTGCACTTATCCTTCCAGATCAATTTGGCAATTGCCTTCTCTAATTTTGTAAAGTAAGCTCTTGGGATTTTGATTTGTATTGCGTTGAATCTATAAATCATTTTGGGTAAGATTGACATCTTCACAATATTTATTCTTCCAATCCATGAGCACAGAATGTATTTCTATTTGTTTAGGTCTTTTAAAATTTCTTGTAGCATTGTTTTGTAGTTTTCTGCATATAGATCCTGTACTTTTTTGATTAAATTAACTCTTAGGTATTTGAGTCTTTTTGTTGCTATTGAAAATGGAATTTTCCCCCTGATTTGATCCTCAGGTTGTTCAGTACTAGTGTACAAAAACATTATTGATTTTTGCATGTTGATCTTCTATCCTGCCACTTTGCTGAACTCATTTATTAGTTCAAGTAGTTTTGTCATGGATACTTCAGGATTTTCTAAGTACAGGATCATGTCATCCACAAACATTGAAAAGTTTTACTTCCTCTTTTCCTATTTGGATGCCTTTAATTTTTTTTTTCTTGTCTAATTTCCCTACTTAGAACTTCTAGTACAATGTTGAATAACAATGAAGACAGGGGACATCTTTGTCTTTTTCCCAATCTAAGAGGGAAGGCTTTCAACTTTTCCCCATTGAGTATGTTGGCTGTGGGTTTTTCAAATATGCCTTCTATCATATTGAGGAATTTTCCTCTTATTCCTGTCTTTTGAAGTGTTTTTATCAAAAAAGGATGCGGGATATTGTCAAATGCATTTTCTGCATCTATTGAGATGATTATGTGTTTTTTTCCCTTCAAATTGTTAATGTGGGGTATTACATTGATTCAATTTGCAAGTATTTTGTTGAGAATTTTTGCATATATTTTCATTAGAGAGATTGGTCTGTAATTTTCTTTTCTTGTATAATCTTTGTATGGCTTTGGTATTAGGGTGATGTTGGTGTCATAAAATGTGTTGGGTAATTTTCCCTCCTCTTCAATTTTTTGGAAGAGTTTAAACAGGATTGGTGTTAATTCTTTTCAAAATGCTTGGTAGAATTCACCTGTGAAGCCATTTGCTCCTGGACTTTTCTTTGCTGGGAGATTTTTGATGATGGATTCAATCCCCTTAAATGTGATTGGTTTGTTAGGTTCTTGTATTTCTTGCAGTGTCAGTGTAGGTTGGTTTTGCATTTCTAGAAATTTTTCCATTTCATTTGGGTTATCTAGTTTGTTGGCATATACTTTCTCATAATATCCTCTTATGATTCTTTGCATTTCTGTGACATCATTTGTAACTTCTCCCCTTTCATTTCTGATTCTATTTATTTGCATCTTCTCTCTTTTTTTCTTTGTTAGTCTAGCTAGGTGTTTGTCAATTTTATTGATCTTCTCAAAGAACCAGCTTTTGGTTTTGTTTATTTTCTCTATTGTTTTTCTGTTCTCATTTTCATTTATTTCTGCTCTAATCTTTATAATGTCTTTCCTTCTACTTACTTTGGGATTTGTTTGCTGTTCGTTTTCTAATTTCTCTAGTTGTTCAGTTAAATCTTTGAGTTTAGCTCTTTCTTGTTTTTTAATATAGGCATTTAAGGCTATAAATTTTCCTCTCAAGTCTGCTTTCACTGTATCCCATAGGTTTTGATACGTTGTGTTCTCATTTTCATTTATCTCAATATATTTACTGATTTCACTTGCAATTTCTTCTTTGACCCACTAATTATTTAGGAGTGTGTTGTTCAGTTTCCACACATTTGTGAATTTACATTTTTCCTGTCTAGTACTGATTTCTAGTTTCATTCCATTATGATCTGAGAAGGTGCTTTGTATAATTTCAATCTTTTTATATTTATTGAGAGCTGAATTGTGACTTAACATGTGGTCTATCCTGGAGAAAGATCCATGGGCACTTGACAAGAATGTATAACCCAGTGAGATTGGATGCAGTGTTCTGAAAATGTCTGTAAGGTCTAACATCTTTATCATATTGTTCAAGTTCTCTGTTTCCTTGTTGATCTTCTGTCTAGTTGTTCTATCTAATGATGTGAATGGGGTGTTGAAGCCTCCAATGATTATTGTAGAAATGTTTATTTCTCCCTTCAGTTTTGCCAGAGATTGTCTCATATATTTTGGGGCACCCTGGTTAGATGCATAGATATTTATGACTGTTATTTCTTCCTGGTAGATTATTCCTTTTATTAATATATAATGGCCTTCTGTATCTCTCATAAATTTTTTGAATTTAGTCTGTTTTGTCTGATATTAGTATAGCTACCCCTGCTCTTTTCTGATTAAAATTTGCATGTGGTATCTTTTTTCAACATTTCACTTTCAGTCAGTTTGTATCCCTGGGTGTAAGGTGAGTTTATTGTTATCAGCATATGGATGGCTAATGTTTTTTTATCCATTCTATCAGCCTGCATCTTTTGATTGAAGAAAGAAAATTACAGACAAATCTCTCTAATGAACCTAGATGTTAAATGCACAACAAAATATTTGCTAATGGTATTCAACAACATATCAAAAGAATTATACACCATGACCAAGTAGGTTTCATCCCAGGTGTTCAAGGAAGGTTCAACATAAGAAAATCAATCAAAGTAATGCACCACATAAACAAATTGAAAGAAAAAAATCACATGATCATCTTTATAGATGCAGAAAAAGCATTTGACAAAATACAGCATGCTTTCCTGATAAAAACACTGCAAAAAATAGGAATAGAAGGAAATTTTCTTAACATGATAAAGGTTATTTATGAGAAACCCACAGCTAACATCATCTTCAGTGGTGAAATCCTAAAAACTTTCCCTCTAAGATCAGGAACAGACAAGGATGCCCACTATCACCACTTCTATTTAACATTGTCTTAGAAGTACTTGCTCAAGCACTGAGGCAAGAAAAATGTAGAAAAGGCATCCAAATTAGAAAGAAAGAAGTAAAAATTTCACTATTTGCAAAGGACATGATCCTATACATAGAAAGCATGAGAAATCTACAACAAAGCTTCTAGAACTTATAAAGGAGTTCAGTAAAGTCGCAGGTTATAAGATCAATGGTCAAAAATCAGTAGCATTTCTGTACACAAATAATGAGCAATCTGAGGAGGAAATCAAGAAAACAACTACCATTTACAATAGTACCTAAAATATCAAATATCTAGGAATAAATTTAACTAAAGTTGGAAAGGACTTATATACAGAAAACTACACAACACTGTTCAAGGAAATCAAATAACACTTAAATAAATGGAAGAATATTGCCTGTTCATGGATAGGAAGACTAAACATCATCAACATGTTTATCCTACCCAAACCAATCTATAGATTTAAGTGCAATCCCAATAAAAATCAACACTATGTATTTTAATGAATAGGAAAACTTAACTACAAAATTTATTTGGAAGAGTAAGAGGCTCTGAATCACCAAAGACATAATGAAAAATAAAAATGAAGTTGGGGGTATCACACTACCTGACTTTAAACATACTACAAAGCTACAGTGGTCAAAAATGCATGGCATTGGCACAAGGATAGACATGCTGACCAATGGAGCTGAATTGAGAGTTCCAATATAGATCCTCGCATATACAATCATCTGATATTCAACAAGGTCACCAAGCCCACTGATTTGGGAGAGAATGGCCTCTTCAACAAATGGTGCTTGGAGAACTGGATATCCATATCCAAAAGAATGAGAGTGGAACACCATCTCACACCTTATGCAAAAATCAACTCAAGTTGGATCAAAGATCTAAATATAAGAGCCAAGACCATAAAGACCTTGGAAGACAATGTAGGGAAGCATCTACAGGACCTTGTAATAGGAAATTGTTTCATGAATTTCACACCCAAAGCACGAACAGCAAAAGAAAAATAGATAAATGGGATCTCCTCAAAATTAAAAACTTCTGCACCTCAAAGGAGGTTATCAAGAAAGTGAAAAGGCAACCTACACAATGGGAGAAACTATTTGGCAACCATATATCTGATAGGAGTCTAATATCCTGCATATATAAAGAAATCCTACATCTTGAAAATAAAAAGCCAAACAACCCATTTGAAAAATGGGCAAGTGACCTGAAATGACACTTCTCCAAGGAAGAAAAAAATGGCTAAAAAGCACATGAAAAGAGTGTCAACATCATTAGCTATTAGGGAAATGTAAATGAAAACTACAGTGAGATACCATCTTACACCCATTAGAATGGTGGTTATTAAAAAAACAGTGGACTCTAAGTGTTGGAGAGGTTGTGGAGGAATGGGAACCCTCATCCATTGCTGTTGGGATTGAAGAATGGTCCAGCCACTATGCAGGACAGTGTGGCAGTTCCTCATAAAACTAACTATAGAACTTTCATATGTTCCAATGATTCCACTGCTGGGTATATACCCAGAAGAATTGAATGCAAAGACATGAACAGATATATGCACACCAATGTTCATAGCAGCATTGTTCACTATTGTCAAAAGTTGGAATCAACCCAGATGCCCATCAACAGATGAATGGATAAACCAAATGTGGTACATACATACAATGGAATATTACATAGCTGTAAGAAGGAATAAAGTGCTAACACACGGGATAATATGGATGAATCTTGAAGACCTTATGTTGAGTGAAGCAAGCCAGGCATTGAAGGATGAACACTACATGACCTCACTGATATGAATTAAGGAAATTGAGCAGACTCAGAGAGCTATTGTCTGGAAGATAGGTTTACAAGAAATAGAAAGAGAAGAGAATGTTGTGAGTCATCACCCATACGAACATAATCTCTGGTAAAGTGCTAGAGTGTAGTTGCATATTTAAGGGATAAGACGGGATGTAGTGATATTATTGGGTTTGGTGGTGCAGTGTTGGCAGGTGGGTAGATTGGGAAGGGAGGGTTAAAGGTTCGGGATACTGGGGGGTTGGTTGCAAGAGGGACCAGTTGAACACTGGGGATTTGTGGGTGTGAGGTTGAAAGTACAGAGGTGGGAATGCTCTTATGGCAATATGACCAAGAAGGGTCACTGGTTTAGGGTGTTTGTTGGGGGGGCATTCAGGACAGGACATACCTGAAGCAGACTTCTAGGGAGTGTGTGAATGTTCATTTTGTCATAATGTGTTGTATGAGTGGGTGGATACCCACATATTGAGCTGGAAGGAGATGGACTCCCATCTTTGTTTGGACCAATTGTTTAGAAATAGAGGCAGGAGTCTCTCAACAGCAAGGGTGGTTGGGGGGGCATTCAGGACAGGACATACCTGAAGCAGACTTCTAGGGAGTGTGTGAATGTTCATTTTGTCATAATGTGTTGTATGAGTGGGTGGATACCCACATATTGAGCTGGAAGGAGATGGACTCCCATCTTTGTTTGGACCAATTGTTTAGAAATAGAGGCAGGAGTCTCTCAACAGCAAGGGTGGTTCCTAACAGAGGAAGACAAACCAGTGTGTCAAGACCTCTTGTTCCATGTAACTATGAATCTTGTCATCCAATGAGTCAAGCCAGGGGTTGTCGTGGGCCCCAGGGGGATGGGGGGGGAAGAATAGAATAGATCAATCAGGGGGTATTTAGTGGTCAGTGGAAATGTTTTTCATTACCATACAGGTAATGAAATACCACAGGATATGATAAATATCATCAAAATTTATAAAAGTGTACGGTCTAAAATGTAAACCATAGTGTAAACTATTGACATTGTTTAGTAGCTATGTTTCACTATTTGTATATCAGTTATAACAATGCTACCATCCACATATGAAAAGGTAATAATATGTGGGGGGTAAAAAAGGGGGACAATGTTGGGTATATGAGAGTCTCCTGTATTCTGTGAGTGACTTTACTGTTACCTAAAACTTCTTTGAAGACAAAATGAAAAATAGTGAGGCACTGGGGAATGAGATGGGGAAGGTGTCATGGTACAGACTGGGCACCAGATATTGCAGCGATGAAAGGCAAAAGGTCAAAAAACTTTTAAAATATTTTTCATTTTTTAATATCCCAATCTTTTAATTTTATTTCATTTTTAGTTTTTAAAAAAATTTATGTATTTTTATCTCTTACATTTAAACTTATCTTTTATTATTTCCTTTTCCTATTAATTGTATTCAGCTATTGTAATGGCTTCATCTTTGAAGAAGCTTTGGATCACAGAAGTGTTCCAGCTGGGGTGGGGGAGGATCATTGGTGTGAGGTGTCAGGGATAGGGGTTGCATGGGAGGAAGTTCACCTGAGCATAAATATAACATATATAAAAATGTTCAAATGTTCACAGAGCATTGTCACAGTGGGTGGAGAGTCACTCAATAAATGAGAGAATACTGAATTCCCATCCTGGAGAGCTCTGCCACAATCTCTAAGGGAGCAGCAACAGTTCCCCAAGTGCAGGGGCAGTGACTGGTGAGGGAGGATGATCCACGGATGGGCCCTTGATATTCATGAATAGCCTCATGAGTCTTTGCTCTTGAAATTGAAACTTAGCCTACTATTGTGCAGTGCCTAAGGGTTGCCTCCTGAGAGCTGCCTTGTTGCTCAAATGTGGCCTCTCTCTAAGCCAAACTCAGCATATGAATGCATTACATTCCTCCCAGCATGAGACATGACTCCCTTGGATGAGACTCCCTGGCACTGAGGGATTGCTTCCAAGTGCCAACTGGCAAGCCGACCGGAAAAAAACCTTGAATAAAAGGGGGAAAATGTAAGGACAAATGAGTTTATATGGCTAACAGACTTCAAAATGAGTCGGGAGTTCATCCCAGAGGTCATGATTACACACATCTCAGTAGATCTCATAGAATTCCAAAGTGGATATCACCCCAAACAGTGGGGCTCCTGAGGGCCCGGGAGACACCCAGGTCCTATGTCAGGGTGGATATCTCTGGAATTTGGTGCCTTGCCAGTGGGCCCTACTTTGAAGTTTGTGCTCCAGAGAGTGACAGAGTTGGACTCACCTATGTTTTCCATGCACATGGTTCATCTGTCCCTTATATTCAAACCTATACTTGGTGCTGGAGTTTGTAGGTGTTCATCCAGAGACATGAGTCTTTGGGCTGTCCATGTGCCACCTGGGCCCAGAACCTTGGTGGAGCAGCAACTCCTACTCTACAGCTCATTGGACTCACCCAGGACAACTGGCAGGGAAATGATGATGGACAACAGCCACCCCAGGGAATGGAGAGAGTCTGCAGCTGCAGACAGGATAATCCCATCCATCTACCCCATGGGCTATAAGCCCCCTCTCAATTGGAGGTGGAGTGGACATCACCATCCCAGACTCCTTAGGATCTGGGGAAGAGCTATGGTTTAGAGTGGACTTACTGGTATTCTACTATAGACATACTGTGATTCAAGCATTGGAAGAAATTACAACATTGAGGTGGAGCCAGTGGCCACTGGAGGCTCCTACAGCAGGAAGAGGGAAAAGCAGTTGTAATACAGGGGCTTTTTTGGGACCTGGGAATTGCCCTGAGTGACATTGCAACAACAGATATAGGTCATTTTATGTCATCATATAAGATGCAGAACTGTGTGGGAGAGGGTGTGGTTTACAATGTGAACTATCATCCATGCTTAATGACAAATCCCCAGGATGTGTTTATCAATTGCAATTAATGTGCCACACTAATGAAGGATGTTTATGTTGGAGGTTGTGGGAGGTGTGGAAGTTGAGACATATGGGAATCCCTATATTTCTTGTGTAACATTTATATAATCTTTGTATCTTTAAAAAAAAAGAAAAAATCAAATAAAAGAACAAAATACTTTATTACAAGTGATTATTAGTTAGAGTAACCATCAAGATTTATATATAACCACACACATTTGATGAAATATAAAGGAAAAAACAACACTTATTGGTAACAGCTTCCAAAGGTGTCAATAATTCTAGATATTGTAAATGATGCTAATTAGACCTAGGAGAGCTGAATTAGAGAACAGAAAACATGGCTAAGGTATGAAAATTCTAAAACCCCAATTCTCAGAATAACTGAATTTCTTTTACAAAGCTTTATTTCTATGTCTTTGTTTAATACTGAAAAGTATATTTTATTATTTAGTGGTACACCATTTTGGTCATACATATGATTCTGTTAAAACACAATGTACATTAACCTTCTATAACTATATATAAATAATATTTTGAAATACTAGTGGAATGGATTTCAATTGTTCTTTATTGACAATTGATAGAATTCTATGAGAAGCAAAAACATGAGCATAAAAATATGCAACATATTCTCTGAGTGAACATTGATCTAACACCTTTGGAAGCATAAAACAATTGAATTCTTTGCAGCAGCTGAATGTGTTTTTGGTGTTTCTGTATATGTGTGCAGCTGGTAGTGTGTGCATGTGAGAGAGTGTCTGAAAGAAAGAAAGTTGAGAAAGTAATGGAAAGTTTTGAGGAGAAGGGAAGCAATGAAAGGAGCATTGTAATATTATATTCTAAAAAGGCAACAATTTTCTTAATGACCCATTTTTGCATAAACTCACATTTATTCATTAATGATTGTATGTGTGCATTTTTTGGGAAAGACAATAAAAAGGTGCCGAGTTTAGAAATGAAATAGATGAAATATGATCATAGTCCTGAAATTTCATTTACGCAATACTTCCAGAAGATGTATCAATAATTTAAAAAGGAAAATTCTATATTATTGTAAAACATTTCTGATATATGTGATATATAACATCATCTTACAAATCTTACAAAAGTTAAAAAGGAGTACATGAGGAAAAATATGAGCAGTTTGTCTAAAGTCTTCTATATGATTAATTTCATGTGACATGGAAACTATAGTCTCCATTTAATCTTATTTCAGCAGTCAAGATTTTGATTTTAAAAATTCCCTAATTTTTGAAGGCCCTGGGAAGATATAGAATAATTTTTAAGATGAAAGTCCCTTGGTCATGTATTAGTCTGGTAATATACCTTATCACTAATTGGATACAGATACATGAGTATTAACAGAATGTGTTTACCTCAGAAATATTGCAATGAACCTGTATGCTTGAACCAGATTTTGAAAGTTAAATAAAGATGCTATTGAATTCAGAAAATTAACTAAACAATCACAGAAATGGAGGGATTCTTTTCCTGGATATTACATTCCACAAAGCTTTCTTTACTTCCTTATTCCTGAGGCTACAGAACAGAGGATTCAACATGGGAATCACTATAATATAGAACACAAAAGCCACTCTGTCCTGATTCAGGGAATAGCTGGAACTAAGTCTCAGATACATATAAATGGAGGTGGCATAGAACAGAATTATAGCTGTCAGTTGGGAGGTACAAGTTAACAATGCTTTATGTCTCCTCTCCCCTGAATGCATAAGAAAGATGGAGAAGAGAATGTAGGAGGTGAGAATCATCAGTATAGACCCACCATATTCACACCAGCAAAAGTGCTTTCTGTCATGCTGCTGTCAGAACAAGGGAGCTTAAAAAGTGGGAGGCTTTCACAGAAGAAGTGATGGATAGCATCGGAAAATGGGTAACATTGGAAAATATAACAATGAACAGGTAAAAATGAATTTCAAAGCTGATGCAATCAGATATATGATTTCTGAATCAAAGTGGTTTCAGCTTGTTAGGTTATTTTAATGGCTTTCACTTAAGCTAGATTAAATCATTTTAATTAGCTGTATACATGGTCTCGCAGTAATTTTAGCATATTCCAAGAGACTAGATAGTCCAATTCTTAATTCTTTCCCTTATTTTGTGTGTGTGCCTAGGCAATTTTTTTTATTTTTTATTTCTTTTTTTTAGGTACAAGGTCCAGGGATTGAACCCAGGACCTCATGTGTGGGAAGTTGGTGCTCAACCACTGAGAAACATCACCACCCCTGAGTTGGTTTTTTCATTTGTTTGCATGTTGCTGTTGTTGTTTTTTAGGAGGCACTGGGGATAAAACCTGGGACTTACCATGTGGGAAGCACACACTCAGCTACCAATCTAGGTTTGTTCTTGAGTAAATAAATCAAAAACCAAAATTACTTATTACCCTTTGCTCCAATGATCAAGAAGCACTGTACTCTGAGTAAACAAGAAAATAAACATTCTTTTTTTATTATTTTAACTCTTTTTTTTTTTTTTTTTGC
>JAQZBX010100618.1:0-11347 GCA_029593785.1 Cabassous unicinctus | reverse complement strand
CACAGGAAAAGGGAGCTCTGCCATGTGAAAGAGAGGACTGCAGGGAAACAGAGAAGCCTCGAGAGGCTGAAAGAGTTCCTGGAGTCTGGAACAAGCAAAGCACAGAGTCGTGGAAAGAGGCCCCTGAGGGGCTGGGCCAAAGGAACAGGGAAGACTGAGGAGATGAGCCCTGCCTATGCCTGATAGCTTACAGCTGAACTCAGGAAGAAACACAGAGCAGCTGAGACAGAGAGGAGGCCCTGCAACAGGCAAGCCCTATGCCAGGTTGCCTACAGCTGAGCTCTGGGAGACGGTAGATTGTGGAGGGAAGGCAGAGACCTTGGCAGAGATCTCAGTAGAGATCTGCAGCCATCTTGCTTCACCATGTGGCAGGACCCTGAAAAAGCATCTTGGATGGTGCCTTGATTCAGACATTTCACGGCCTTAGAACTGTAAGCTTTTACCCAAATACATTTCCCATTATAAAATCCAATCCATTTCTGGTACTTTGTATCGGCAGCCCTGTGACAAACTAAGACAGATGAGGGTTACTTCAGTTAAGGTGTGTGTAGCCCAGCCCAATTAGGATGGTTCTTAATCCTATTACTGGAGTCCTTCATAAGCAGAATAAATTCAGACATGAGACAGAGAAAGCCACAGGAAGCCAGAAGCTGAAATGAATGGAAGAGAAAGGAGAGGCCAGGAGATGCTGCCATATGCCTTGCCATGTGTGATGGTTAGGCTAATGCATCAACTCGGCCAGGTAATTGTCCCTAGTTGTTTGGTCAAGGAAGCAATGGGCTAATTGTAATACAAGGACACTTATGGACTTCAGTCATCAGTGAGTTTATTACATAGATGGCTGATTACATCTACGATCAACCAGGGAGATTGCCGTCAGCAATGTGTGATGTTTTATCCAATTAGTTGAATGCCTTAAAAGGGGAAGTGATTTCAGCATTCAGAGAGAATTTCCCATCTTGTCTTTGGACAGCCAATGTCTCCCAGAAATTCATCAAGGACCTTCATTGGACTTTCATCGGAGCCCCTGGTTTGCAGCCTGCCTGTGGAACCTGGACTTGTGCATCCCCACGGTCATGTGAGAAAATCTTATAAAATCTCATACTGTTTACAGATATTGCCTGTTGATTCTGTTCCCTAGAGAACCCTGACTAATACACCATGTGACAGAGGAGGCAAGGATTGCCAGCAGCCAGCCCCAGAATACTTGGCTTCACGAAGAAAGCGTTGCCTTGAAGACACCTTGATTTAGACTTTTAGCCTCGAAACCATAAGCAAATAAATCCCCATTGTTTAAACCAACCCATTCCCTATTTACTTGAGCAGCCTGGGAAGCTAAAATATTTGGGAAAAGTGGTAACCATTTTAAAAACTTAAAAATTTGACTACATTAAAATTAACAACTTCTATTCATCAAGAAATAATAAAGAAAATGAAAAGGCAAGCCATAAACTGAGAATGTATTTGTAATATATAAAATTAACAAAGGACTTATGTCCAGAATATATAAAGAATAATAAGAAAAAGAAAACTCAGAAGCCTTGACAAGATCTTCACAAGAACGAGTTTTGGATTTTGAGTACTGTCAAGTCAGAGAGGTTTGGAGTGGGTTTGATACAGATATGTGCTTTCCACAGATCTATTCTACAAAAGCATAAAACTAATCCTACACAAATTCAAGGTGAACAGCCAGTAATTAAACTGCCTTCTAAAACAAAAATCATCACTCTTCAGATAAAAACGACAAAATACAGAGTCTCTACAATGTATCAGCAACAATGTCAGTATACAATTCAAAATTATTAGACATGCAAAAATAGAGTAAAATATGACCCTGGTATGGTCCAGGTGTTGGATTTAGCAAGTACTTTTTAAAGAACTACAATAGGTATATTCAAAGACTTAAAGGAGCATATGGTCTTGAGTGAAGAGACAGGGAATCTTAGCAGTGAAATGGAAACTTTTTTAAAAGATCCAAAAGGAAATTGTAGAATTAAAAAAAAAAAAAAAATGAAAAATTTCCTAGGTGGGTTTGATATAAGAAGAAAGGGTCAGCAAACCTGAAGACAGACCAATAAAAATGATCCAGTACTAAAAATAGAGAGGGGGGAAACCTCAAAAAATGTAAACTGAGCCTCAGGAATTTATAGAACAATGTCAAATGGCCTATATATGTGGTAAAGGGAGCCCAAGAAAGAGGCTAAAAGTGGAACAGAAAAAAAATTTAAGGAAAGAATGGCCCAAAAATATTCCAAATTTAAATTTAAAAATTGACTTACAGATAAATACAAATAGGATAAATACAAAAAAATCCACACTTAGGCCCATCATTGGTATGTCTTCATCTAAAACTAAAGAGAAAATCTTTGAAGTGGTTAATGGGGGTGGGGGGCAAGGGGTGGGAATAACACATTACATACAGGGGACCAATGATATGAATAATAGCTGACTTCTCATCATAAACAGTGGACACTAGAAGACAATGGAATAACATATTTAAAGTACTGAGAGGAAAAAAGCTGTCAACCCATAATTATGTATCCAACAAAATTATCCTTCAAAAAATGGTAAAGACATTTTCAGAAAAACAAAAACAGAAAAATTTGGTGCCAGCAGACCTACATTACAAGAAATTCTAAAGGATATTTTTCAGGATGAAGGAAAATGATTCCAGATGTAAGCCTGAAACTATAAGAAAAAAATGGAGAGCACCAGAAATGGTAAGAAAGTAAATATAAAAAGCTATCTTTTTTATTATTATTTCTTTAAATACAACTAATTTTTTAAAGAAAAAAATAACAATATTGTAAGGTAGTGTTTATAATATATGTAGAAATAAAAGATGTATGATAATAGTGCAAAGAAGGAGGGCAGATAAAATGGAATTATACCGTTGTATGCCAGGTTGCCATGACAAATATCACACAATGTTGTCTTTTTTTTTTTTTTTAAAGATTTACTTTATTTATTTATTTCTCCCCACCCCCTCATTGTTTGCACTTGCTGTGTGCTGTGTCTTTCTTTAGGAGGCACCAGGAACTGAACCCGGGACCTCCGATGTGGGAGGGAGGCGCCTAATCACTTAAGCCACCTCTGTTCCCTCTCAATGTTGTCTTAAACAACAATGTATTGTCTCATGGTTTCAGAGTCTAAAAAAAAAGGCTTGCTTTCTCCTGGGGTCATTAACATTCTGGTGGGGTCTCACCAGCAATCCCTGGGGTTCCTTAGCTTTATTTCTGCTTCCCATCACATGGTAATGTCCTCTCCTTTCCTCTTGTTCTTTGGTTTCTGCTGATATCTGACTTCTGGCACCTTCCTATGGCTTTCTCTTCAGAAGGCTTCCAGTAATCTGGATTAAGATACACCCTGCTTCAATCCACCACACTTTAACTAAAAATATTATCTTCAAAACCCCTGTTTATAATGGATTCACAAGCACAGGGACATGGATTAAGATTAAGAATGTATCTAAATTGGGGTGCATAATTCAACCTATTACAAAAGATTATCAGTAGGAAGAATCAGGTATAACAATTATATTGTGAAGTGGTGCAATACTGATTATAAATAAACTTTGATAAATTGGGGGTGTATATCATTAGCCCTGGAGCAACCACAAAAATCAATAATGGAAAGAAGTGTAACAACCAAATGAACAAAAGTATGTAAAAAACCAGGGTTGTACTCAGCCATTAGGCACAAGTGTGAAATTACTGAGTATAAAAAACTTGCCATATTGATTTAATATTTTTAAAACATTTTTACTACTATCCCTGGGAACAGGCATGTCACACACACAAAAAAAATATGAATGGTGAAGAAACATAGTAAATAGGCTAATGAAATTTAATATCATGATAACATGCCATTTTAAACCTACAAGGTTAGCAAAAATTAAGAGGTCTGGCAATATCACATATTAGCAAGGAAGTGAATCAAGAACTCTTTTATATAACTGGAAGGATTGGAAGGTACAATTAACTTAGAAAATAATCTGGCATTATCTTGCAAGGCTGAAAATATGCACACCTTACCTTACAACCTAACAATTGTACTCGTAGGTATAAACCTGTAACAGCGAGAATCCAACCAGGAAATCAGAAAACACCTAAGAATTTGTATCAAAGGGGAATTAATATGGGTAATTGTTTCCACAAGTGATGGAACATCTGAGAAATCACAGTTTGGTGAAGCAGCCAAAAGATTAGCAATAACAGACAGCTACTAGCACCCTTAGGCTAGGAAGGAGTTGGCAAACTATGGCCTGGAGGGCAAATTCAGTCCAATGCCAGTTTTGGAAATAAAATTTTACTAGAACACAGCCAAAGACTGTATGGCCTGTCAAACCTAAAATATTTACTATCTGGTCCTTTATAAGAAAAGTTTGATGATCTTTAGGCTTGAGGGACAAAGCAAAGAAGCAATGTTACTGAAATGCAGGGACAACAGTCACCTAGCAGAAGCTGGAACCGCAGTGGGCCTATCTAGAACATAGAGCCGGGAGGAGACCCTGCCACTCCCAGAAATACTTCTCAAGACGTAGAGAGGAGGAGAAATGCCTGGTTTCTCTCTTCTTTGCCCTCCAACCTCGTCCCAGTGCCTCAAGTTGGCTAAACCCAACTGACACAAAAGCCAGAAGATATAGCCTGCAGGGGTCAGCCCTCTACAATACAAAGCAAAGCAGCAGCAGGGAGAGATGAGGATCTGAGAGTAAAACAAATCAAAAACTGGAAAAACACCTTGGAGAAACTCTTGCACATCTGAACCAGGAGACATGGACAAGAATGTTCTAGCAGCCATGTTAGTAATAGCAACGAGCTGGAAATAACCAGTGTTCATCAGTGGGAGAATGATTTCAAACACTGTGGTAAACTTACAAAATGGGAATATTACAAAACAGTGAGAATTAATGAACTACGGCTATACACAACAGCATTTGAATGTAAGAAATAAAATGCTAAGTGAAAAGATACCAACAAAATTACTGTATGATATATTCTTCTAAAGTTCAAAAATGTAAAACTAAACAATACATTGCTCAGAGATATATACCTATGTATTAAAACTATAAAGAAAAATAAAGAAATTATAAATATAGAATTCAAGATAGTGGTTCACTGGGGTGGGAGGATGAGAAAAATAGGGATAAAATTAAGAAGAAATTCAAAGGTAGCTTCAACAGTATTGGTTATGTTTTATAATTAAGTTGAGTATTGGTTTTGTTGGTATTTGTTTAACTATTATGCTTCATAACTTACAGATATATAATACATATCCTTTTGTATATAATAAATATTTTATAGCAATTATTTTAAAATAAAAGAAAATAGTGTTTCTAACTAGACATTAGTTCTTTCAGTCTTTTTCTTAGATGTTTCAAGGCCCCTAGAAATGGCCTTGAATTTCCCAACATGAGAATTTCTTCTTCAGATTAGAGGCTTTGTTCCAAGACCCTTGTTACCAGAACAGCCATCAGGGTGGCCCCAATCATAATTGTAATAACAGATAAAATGTTTTGAGAATATCACTCTCCCTTTGAATATGGGACATATAAAAGAAGAGATAAATTTTGGAAGGGGAAGGGGAGAAACCAAATATACAAAAGCATTTCCATAGAAGGTCATGTGTACTATATTCTGCTGGAGACTCAGGAGCCTGGAATCTAATTGGGACACAGTACAATACTATGTGACATGAGAGTCTGGAGAGTAGGTTCTCTAGAAAAGAGGTGGGAGAGATCAGGAATGGCTGGGATGGTGAAGGAAGGCTTCATAAAAGAGGAGGGGACTATCAGGACCTTGAAAGGTGGATGAGATTCCTTTATGTCCTGGCACCTGGAATCCCCAACTCAGTCGATGATTTACTATTTGACCTTGAACAGGCCAATTCATATATATATCAAGTTCCACACAATGGGAGAAGAAAACTGGGAGAAGATACATCTGCTTTCAATGGTTGCTTCGGAGATAAATATTTGGTGATATGGAAAATTTTAAAAACCTCTTTTACTGATATGATTGAAAGAAAAGACAACATCACACACTAAACACCAATACCTTATAACTTTGTCCTCTAAATTCCTGGGAAGTTATCAAAGCAACCCTAGACTTGGCTAGAGAACAGTGGCTTTTGTGCAGAGTGAGACACTCTGCAAGCCTCCCGGGTTAGTGCCCTGCTCCTGGCATACTGACGGCAGTAAAGATGATAAGGGGGAGTGATTTTAGATGTGGGGTTGAAGGCATAGCAGAGTACCTTGCACAAAATGAATGAATGAACTCCCAGATAGTAATGCTCAGTATTAGGTGCTTCCTTTGATACAAATTGTGGAATTTCAACATACCTAGATACATTAAAATCATAAGAAATGTCTACGAACTTGACAGGTACAGCTAATAGTTCAACATAAATATATGCAAAATTTGCAGCAAATGTTTATATAAAGAACCTTGTTCTTGAAAACAGTATATTTAATGCCTCATAAGTTATACTGTTTGCTTTTCTTCTTTTTTTAATTAGGCTAAAATAAATAAATCCTTCAACAGCCAAACTACAGAGAGAATCCAGCCAAAAGTCCATCAAAACAGCCTTCTCTGTGCATCCTGAGGGACCCTGGGGACCTGGGTCTTGGGGAATGACCACAACTCGTGTGTTGGATCACTACTCCAGTATTCCCAGCCACTTAGGGTGTAACATACTGACCCCATGGAAAAGTGAAGACTGAGCATTTCACTTTACTGAGATAGCAGATGACTCAAGGACATGGATTTTAATGAATGAATGAGCACGAAGGGATTGGAGTCTGAAAATGTCAACATGAAAGTTTCCAAAAGCCCTGACTGAAACACTGAGCTTTTTCTCTCTTCTTTAGATCAGCACATCTAGTTTGTCACTCCACAGCTGATAATCAACTTTGTCTTTGAAAAACATGGGAAGGAAAATAAGTGATCCAAAACTTTCCACATTCACCTATTTACAGAAAATTCAGCAGACTTCATGATTTAGAAGTGAAGTTCTACTTAAAGATTCTTAAGTCTAACAGTTCAGAAAGTAGTGCTTCTTTCCATGTCCTTAATTAATTGTTTAAGGCACCACTACTACAGGCCAGCAGAGGATATCAATAAGTCATCTGTTTCTTTCCCCTTGCCAGTCCTTGCCAGAGGACTCTAGGAGCTGCATATTCCAACCACAATTCTTAAATTGAAATCATATAATGACATCATGGTAATGTGGTAAAAAGCAAACAACAACAACAAAAAACTTGGACTAAAAATCCAAAGATTTGGGTTGGTGCCATGGCTCTGTAGCTTTTTAACCAAATTATCTTGAGTAAGTAACTTTCAATTCCATCCTTTGTAAAAGGGATTAAATACATTTGCCCTACCCTTCTCACAGGGCTCATGGGAAAGTCTAATATAAATATAAGCATATGTACAGAAAATAATATAAATACAAGTGTATACACACACACAAATACAATTTAAACTGATATATAAAGTACTATAGAGGGATCATCATACCATGGCTAATGGATAATCATCTAAAACCATCAATAAGCAATAAATTAATGGGTTGTGCTAATGCTCATATTTCTATTTTTCTTAAGTAATGGCTTGCTTTTTAAGAGACATAAAGGCACTCAGTACATCAAAGGATTAAAAACCTCCCAGCCATTAACCTAAAGTAAGAGGATAAAGAAAAACATCTGGTCATTTCATCCAAACCCGTTTTTTAACTTTTTAAAGTATGTGTTTATGTGTTTAGCTCTATGCAATTGTAACCACCACCAACATAATCAAAAGACTTAACTGTACCATCAAAACATTCTCTTGTGCTTATAGTCACATCCACCACCATCACCCAGCCCTATCCAATGGCAACCACTAATCTGTTCTCCATCTCTATAATTAGATTATATCGCAAACGTTATATAAATGGAATCATGAAGTATGTACCCTTTTGCAATTGGCTTTTTTCCCCCTCAGCATAATTTCCTTGAGTTTCATCCAAGTTGTTGTGTATATCAGTAGTTTGTTCCATTTTATTGCTGAGTAGTTTTCCACGGTGTGGATGTACCACAGTGTGTTTATTCGTCCATTGGAAGACATTTGGATGGTTTCCAATTTTACGCTTTTAGAAGTAAAGCTGTTATGAACAATCGTGTAAAAGTTTCTGCATGAAAGCAAGTTTTCACTTCTCTGGAATATATGTCCAAGAGTGGAATTGCTGGGTCATATGTTTATTTTCAGTTTTAAAAGGAATTGCCAAACTGTTTTCCAGAGTGGGCTGCACCATTTTATATTTCCACCAGCAATGTATGAATAATCCAGTTTCTCCACATCCTTGCAGAGATATAACATTTGGTGTTATCACTATTTTTTTGTTTTAGCCATTCTAATAGTTGTATAGTGACATCACATTGTGGGTTTTTTTAAATTTAGGTTTAATAATTTTATAGAGTACAATTCAGTAGTTTTCAGTATATTCACCAAGTTGTGCAACCACCACCACTATGTTATGGCAGAACATTTTCATCACACTCAAAACAAACCCTTTACCCATTAGCAACCACTCTCCATTTCATTGTGGTTTTAATTTGCATTTCTCTAATATCTGATGATGTTGAACATCTTTTCATGGGCTTATTTGCCATCTGGATAGCCTATTCAGTGAAATGTCTGCTCAAATCTTTTGCCCTTTTTTAAATTATTTTTTTCAGTGTTCAATTTTGAGAGTTCATATAGTCAAGATACTAGCCCTCTATCAGATATGTGGTTTGAAAATAATTTTTCCTAGTATGTAATTTGTCTTTTAATCCTCTTAACAGAATCTCTTGCACAGCATAAGTTTTTCCTTTTATGAGGCTCAATTTATCAATTTTCCCTTGTAAATACCATGCTTTTATGTTAAATTTAAGAATGCTTTGCCCAGTCCTAGGTCCCCCAAATTTTCACCTATGTTTTTTCTAGATGTTTTAGCTTTATGTTTTATATTTAATTCCATGACCCATTATGAGTTCATTTTTGTGTAAGGTATAAGGTTTATATCAAGGTTTATTTTTATGCCTATGGATTTCAAATTGCTCCAGAACTATTTATTGAAAAGGCTATCCCTCCTTGAATGAATTGCTTTTGTTCCTTTGTCAAAAAATATTGGGGGGAAGCGGGTGTGGCTCAGTGGATAGAGCCCCCGTTTACCATGTGGGAGGCCCGGGTTTGCGTCCCGAGGCCTCCTTGTGAGGGCACGCCGGCCTGAGCGGTGCCGTGGGCTGATGCAGCAACCTCACGGCAGGAAGCGGGTGTGGCGCAATGGATAGAGCACCCGTTTACCATATGAGAGGCCCCGGGTTCGCTTCCCGGGGCCTCCTTGTGAGGGCAGGTCGGCTCACGCGGCGCTGTGGGCTGATGCGGCGGGACCTCACAGCAAGGGGGAGATAAGCAGCAGCACAAGCAGCAAGGGGGAGGAATAAATAAAATAAAATAAATAAATCTTTAAAAAAAAAAATATTGGGGCATATTTGTGTGGATATATTTCTGGGTTCTCAACTCTGTTCTATTGATCTTTGCATCTATCCCTCCACACAGACTTGATTATACACCTATATAATAAGCCTTAATATCATGAATAGTGATTCCTTCAACTTCATCCTTCTTTTTAAAAATGTTTTGGCTATTCTAGGCCCTTTTCACTTCAATATAAATTTTAGGATAAGCTTGTCTACAACTACAAAAACTTTCCTGAGATTTTGATAAGGATTGTGTTAAACCTTAGAACAATTTAGGGAAAATCAACATCTTTACCATGTTGAGTCTTTCAATCCATGAATACAGTATATCTCTCCAAGTATTTAGATCTTCTTTGATTTCTTTCATCAGCAGTTTATAGTTTTCAGCATATAGATCTGTACCTCTTTGGTTAGATTTAAATCTAAATATTTCATTTTCTTCGGAGCAACAGTAAATGGTATTGTACTTTTATTTTGATTTCCACTTAATCATTGTCAATATATGGGAATACAATTGATTTTTGTTTTGATCTTGTATCATGACACCTTAAGGAACTCACTAATTCTAGGATTATTTTTGTAGATTCCTTGGTATTTTCTACATAGACAATCATGTCATCTACAAACACAGCCAATTTTAATTCTTCTTTTCCAATCTGTATGCCTTTTACTTTTTCTTGACTTATTGCAGGGGCTAACATTCAGTACTATGTTAAATAATAGTGGTGAGAGCAGACATCTTTGCCTTGTTCCCAATCTTAGGTGGAAAGCATTCAGTCTTTCACAATTAATTATGATGTTTTCTGTAATATTTTTGTAGATGCTTTTTATGAGGTCAAGGAACTTTCCCTATATTCCTAGTGTATTAAATATTTATATCATATATTCCTATAACTATAGGAATATAGAGGTTAACTATTTCACCTTGGCAGAATTGTAGAAGTTTGGGGGTTTTGAGGAATCGGTCTATTTCCTCTAAGTCCTCAAATTTATGAGTATAAAGTTGTTGTAGTATTCACTTACTTTTAGTGATTAAAATATCTGTTGTGAAATCCTGCTATTGGTGATTTGTGTCCTCTCTCATTTTATTTTGTGATTCTTGCTAAAGTTTATCAATTTTATTGATTTCTTTGTAAACCTAGATTTTGTTTCATTAATTTTCTCTAATGTTTTCTATTTTCAATTTCATACTTCATTCTGCTTGCTTTGGGTTTATTTTGCTCTTCTGTTTCTTATTTCTTCAGGTAGGAACTTAGGTTTTTGATTTGAGACCTTTCCTCATTTTTAATGTAAGCATTTAGTGCTAGAAGTTTTTCTCTCAGCACTGTTTGAATGTCATCTCACAAATTTGGATATGTTGTGTTTTCAACAAAATATTAGCAAACTTAATCCAAGTGCACATTAAAAGAACTATACATCATGATCAAGTGGGATTTATCCAGGAATGCAAGGATGGTTCAACCTAAGAAAATCAATTGATGTAAAACATCACATTAATAGAACAAAGAAAAAACCCAGATGATTTTCTCAATTGGTGCAGAAAATGTATTTGATGAAATCCAGCAACGCTTTTTTTTTTGAGTTATTTTTTTATTTTTAAAGAAGCTTTAGATTACATAAACATTACATCAAAAATATAGGGGATTCCCATATACCCTACCCCTCCCCATCCCACACTTTCCCCCATTAACAACATCTTTCATTAGTGTGATACATTTGTTACAATTGATGAACACATATTGATCCATTGTTACTAACCATGATCTATAGTTTATATTATGGTTTACTTTTTTTTTTAAAAAAAAAGATGCTTAGATTACATAAATGTTATACAAAAATTATAGG
>JAQZBX010100617.1:0-11345 GCA_029593785.1 Cabassous unicinctus | reverse complement strand
CTGGTTTTCCCTTGGAACCAAGGTCGCCCTGAGGCACATTGTAAAATTTCATGCAGGAATTAGTCTAGATTCAGGGAGTTTTCCTATCCTGTAATTCTCCAAATATTTTGTTGGTAGTTTTTACCTGTACTGTCTATGAGGAATGTGTTTTTTAAGCAAAAGTAAATTTTAGCTCTGTCCCAAATGCTTTTAATTCTGAGTTGATGATATTTTCATTCTTTTTCTTTACCTTAATATAGTACCAATTTTGCTTTTGCTACCAAATCATTATAATAGTGTTTTTACCTTGAGTCCATAAATTACACTATTTATATTTTTCCTTGGCATCAGCACATTCTTAACAATGTATAGAAGTCCATTCCTGTATTTATATTATTAACCACAATCCTCATCTCCTGCCAAAACCATTATTATACATTCCCAATATTATCTTCCAGCTGTCTTCCAACTAACACTAATTTCCCTAGACTACTTGTTTCAGCCACATTCACATTCATAAATCAACAGTGTTTGTTATATTAAATATGTGTTGCCAAGCCCAACAGTACCATAAATTTATTTTACCTGATTAAACATTCTACATTCATCCAGCATCATCTTCCCCTTTTCATCCCACATTCCATCTCCCACCAACCTACACATCATAGTCCAACTCCCTAAGTCTACTCATTGTATTTAGATCATATCATTGAGACCATAAAATATTCATCCTTTTGTGTCTGGTTATTTTGATCAACTTATTATCCTCCAGGTTGCTCCATGTTGTCATGTGCTTACCTAATTGATTTCTTCTTACAGCTGAATAATATCCCATTGTCTGAATATACCAAATTTTGTTTATCCAGCATCAGTTGACTGACACTTAGGTTGTTTCTGTAGTTTAGCAATGGTGAATAATGCAATTATACTATTAATTATTGTCCACAGTTTCCTTTAGGGTTCACTGTATTGTATAGTCTTATGGTTTTTTACCTTTCATTTTATTCTAGCAAGATATATAACTCCCAAATTTCCTTTTTATCCAAATTAAAATATATATTCCAGCAGTGTTAATTATATTCACAGTGTTGTGTTAACCATCACCACTGTACATTAACAAAATTAATTAAGTGATCATTTTACTCTCAGGTTTCTTCCTCTCAGTCTGTTCCTGTTCTATTCTATGTGGACAATTTACTCATCATAAATTTCTTTTTAGCCCAAAAGTCTTTGGTTAGTAGCTTGATCTTTGCTGAATGGAGCAGGTCCAAACTATATTCTTTAGTTTTCAGACCTCCTCAGGCTTTCCCCCTGTCTTTTTGAAACTTATGGTTCACCAATCCCCTACACAGGTTGTTGTGACAGTTTAGCAAAATTCTTTTGTTGCAATTAAAATATATTGTAACCCACTGTTTATAAAATCATAAAATGCACTTCATGCTTCCTATCAAATTTCATTTGCTGTTAAAATTTCTGAAATCAAATTGATGTTAGACATAGTACCTTAGGTGAAGAATGGTCTTTGTGTTGCATGAACTGAGTCAAAATGGAAAAATGGAGTCTTCATGAATCAAATTACAACTGAAACATCAGTTATTCTATTTGCTTTAGTGAAAGACAAAATCCAGTTTAGTGGCACTTTACAAAACATTCATGAATCTGGATATCCAGCTTTCTTTGATTCTAAGATACAAATTTTCCACATTTTAATGTTTCTGAAACATTGAACTAAGGCCCTATTTATAGTTCTTTTCAAACGTGACTTGTTTACCACTAGGCAAGTGTGTTTACTGGTAGTAGTCTGCCTGCAAGTGTGTGATCTCAGATGTGTAAGACTTTTCTTTCTCAGTATACCTTTGAATTCTTAAAAATTATTCAAGATCCCATGGAGCTTTGATTGATATTCATAGTGTTAATAATTAAATGCTCAGTTTCTAAAACACAGGAACAGCCATTCCATTAGCTGTCTGATCTTTGAGACCTTATGTCATGTAGCCTTTGGAGAGTGCTTTGAACATTTATGAAAAAATAAAGAATGGAATGAGCAAATAATGTCTTAGGATTATGAAGTTTTTACTTTATAATCCCCTGAAAGGATATTAAACCCTCTGAAAACTTGTGGTGAAAGTATCTGTTTATCTAAATGTCTCCTTAGTTGTTATTTTCATTGGTATCACTGCAGGTGGTTAAATTTTAAGTTACATTTGGTTTGCCATCATCATTGCAAATGTCTTCCCGTATTAGTTACATGGCTCTATTACCATGAAAATTATGTATTTTGAATGTAGAGTATTGCCTGTCACATGCCAGAGAATGTTAGCAAAGGCAGTAGAAATAGTCAAGTATTCCTCGAATAGATTTTAGAATCTTCAAAGCTAAGAGAAGTCTGTGTGACATATTGTTTTTTGAAACATTGTCACATAGGAGCTGAACAATCTGAACCATCTGTCAAAATTATGAGTTAAAGGAAGATTCAGATAGACTCTTTAGGCTTAGACTTGGGTATACAAGAAGGAAGTAGTAGTATGTTAATATATGGATAAAGTTAAGTATTTCCATTTAATATGATAATGCCATGTATATTTAGTATAGGAATAATTTCCCCTCCAATTTGTTATTCCATAGATGGAATCTTAGAATCAAGGCAATACAGTATTAGAAAAAATATTGTGAAACAATTTAAAGTTGGTGAACTGATCCAATGTATTGCATAGCTCTATACTATTATTTTGGTCTGTGATCATTTTCTTCTTCAAAAATGGATCGGTGAATGCAAAGTTTATGAACTTTATAGCCAAAGCACAAGCAACAAAAGAAAAACAGAAAAATGGGACCTTCTCAAAATTAAAACCTTTTGTGTTTCAGAGGAGTTTGTCAAGAAAATGAAAAGGCAGCCTACTCAATGGGAGAAAATATTTGGGAACCATCTATCCAATAGTGGCCTAATAACCAGCATATATAAAGAATTCCTACATCTCAAAAATAGAAAGACAAAGAACCCATTTAAAAAATGGGCAGGTGATTTGAATAGACACTTCTCCAAAGAAGAAATAGAAATGACTAAAAAGCATATGAAAAGGTGCTCTACATCACTAGCTATTAAGGGAATTGCAAATCAAAACTATAGTGAGGTATCATCTTACACCCATTAGACTGACAGCCATTAAAAAAACAGAGGACTACAAGTGTTGGAGAGGATGTGGAGGAAAAGTTACACTTAACCACTGCTGATGGGAATGTAGAATGGTGCAGCCATTGTGGAGGATAGGTTGGCAGTTCCTCAGGAAGCTAATATAGAACTGCCATATGATCCAGCAATCCCACTGCTGGTTATATACCCAGAAGAATTGAAAGCAGGGACACAAACAGATATATGCACGCCAATGTTCATAACGGCATTCTTTACTATTGCCAAAAGTTGGAAACAATGCAAATGTCCATCAACAGATTAATGGATAAGCAAACTGTTATATACACAAAATGGGATATTACTCAGCTGTAAGAAGGAATGCAGTATTAACACACGATAACATGGATGAATCTTGAAGACCTTAATTTGAGTGAAGTAAACCAGGCACTAAAGGACAAATATTATGTGACCTCACTGATAGGAATTAAGCAAATTGAGCAGACTCAACATGCTATAGTCTGGAACATAGGTTTACAGGAGTCAGAAAGGGAGTAGAGGGTGATAAGCTGATGCTCATATGGGCAAAATCTATGATAAGGTAGAAGGATGTAGTTGTGAAGTGGATGAGCATGACAGTGGTGCAGTTTTGTGATTGGGTGTGGCAGTGCTGGTCTTTGAGGGAGAGTAGGTTTGGGGGATTGGGTTGGACTATCCATGGACCTAGGGGGAAGTTTGGGGGAAGAAGCAGGTGAACTCTGGGGATTTCCATGTCAGTGGTTAAAACTACAATGTCAGGAATGTCCTTCTGGCAAAAAAAGAAGGGGTGGATTGTTACTGGTGTAGGGTTTTGGATGTGGGGAGGTACATGGGACAAGGCACACCTGGGACAGGCTTCTATGGAATATGTAAGTGTTCATTTTGACATAGTGTATTATATCAGTGGATGGACACCCACACAATAATCAAGTAAATATCAAACTCACATCCTGGGCAGTTCTGCTATGTTCTCAATTAGAGGGACAAGAATCCCTCGAGATCATAGGCAATGCCTAATAAAAGAAAACACCAATAAGTAGCCCTCCATATTATTGCAAGTAACTATGAAACTTATTCTTCAAAAATTGAAACTTAGTGATTACCACAGGTTCTGAGGGGAGAGGGAGGGAACAATAGAATAGATCGAGTGTAGGGCATTTTTAGGACATCAGAAATGTTCAGCATGATCATGCAATAATGGGTACAGGCCACGTCAAGTTTTGTCAAAACCTATAAAATTGTAAGATACAAAATGTAAACCATAATGTAAACCATTGACCATAGTTAGTAGCAATGCTTCCATATTTGTATATCAGCTGTAGCAAATGTGCCCTGTGCATGTAAAATGTCATTAATAAGGGAGGGGAAATGGGGGAGGGTGTTGGGTATATGGGAATCTCCTGTATTCTCTATGTGACTTTTCTGTGTCCTAAAGCTTCTTTGAAGATAAATTGAAAAAAGACACTGGGGGAATATATGGAAGAAAATGTCACTGTACATACAAGATGACAGATCTTCCAGTGATGAAAGAATCAGTATCTAAAATTATTTTTATCATTTCAAATTGTTTTAGATTTTTTTGTATTTTATTGGTTATTGTTTAAATTATTATTTCATTTCCTATTAATTTTATTTGGTTATTTTGTTGGCTTCATTCTTCCAGAGGTCTTGGATCACAGAAGGGTCACAGCAGTGGTAGGGGCAGATCACTGTTGTGGGATGTCAGAGATGTAGGGATGCATGGGAAGGGGTTCACCAGGGGCATCCCTCTAAGACATATGAATATGTTCAAGTGTCCATTGTACATTGTCTTGGTGGCTGGAGAAGCACACAATAACTGAAAAAATATTGACTTCCCATCCTGGGGTGTTCTGCTACATTCTCTAATAGGACAGCAAGAATCCCCTGAGAGCAAGGGCAATGTCTAGTGAAGGAAGACAGATCATTATGCCAGGCCCTTGATATTGAGTGAGTGAACTTATGAACCTTTTCTTGTGAAATTGAAATGTAGCCTAGTATTATATTCTGCCTGCAAGTTACCTCCTGAAAGCCTCCTAGTTGCTCAAATGTGACCTCTGTCTAAGCCAAACTCAGCATATAAACATACTACCTTCCTGGGGAATGAGCCTCCCTGACAACAATGGATTTTTAACAAGCAACAAGTAGCAATGCATCTGGAAAAACACCTTGACTAAAAGGGATTAATGGTAAATACAAATGAATTTTTATGGCTAAGAGATTTCAGAGAGTGTCAGGAGGTCATTCCAGAGATTACACTTATGCAGGTCTCAGCAGGATCTCATTGACTGCCACAGTAAGCAGTGCCTAATATAGGGGGGCTCTTGAGGGCTCTAGAGTTATCTAGAAAGTATAAGCAGGGCAGACAGCTCCAGAAGTCAGCACCCTGACAGCAGGCCTTACTTTGGAATTTATGCTCTCTAGTGTAACAGAGTTAGACTCATTTATAAGTTCTCTACATATGGCTCTTCTGCCCCATATATAACCTGTGATTAGCATTATACTTGATAAGCATATGTCCCAGAGACTTATATCTTTGGTCTGTCCTTGTTCCAGTTGAGCCTTGAATTTCAGCAGAGTTGCAACACCTACACTCCAGTTCATTGGACTCATCCAGGACAACTAACAAGGAGATGATGATGGACACTCCCATCCCTAAGAACAGTGTCTGCAACTGCAAACAAGATAGCTCCATCTATCTGCCCCATGGGATGTAACTCCCCTGTCAATTAAAAACAGAGTAGTCATCAGCATCCCAAAATCTTCAAGATTGGGGAATGAACAATAGAGTAAAGTAGATTTATTATTATTCTACTAGACTAATTATTATTCTACAATGGAAGAACTCTTATCATTGATGTAAAGGCAGTAGCCACCAGAGGTTCTGATGGATGGGAGAGGGAAGAATATGGGGGCATTTTCAGTATACTGTAGTTGTCCTGCACGATACTGAAGTGACAGATACATGCTATTTTAAATTTTTCATAATTTACAAAATTATGCAGGGCAGAGTAAACTATAATATAAACTGTATTCCATGGTTAGTAGCAGTGATTCAATATGTGTTCATCAATTGTAACAAATGTTCCACACTACTGAAGGATGTTGTTAATGTGGGAAAGTGTGGGAGGGGGAGGGAGTGGGGCATATTGGAATCTCCTATTTTTTATGTAACATTTATGTAATCTAAAGCTTCTTTAAAAACAAAAAATAAAAATAAAAAAAATAGATTAATGAAACTATATAGACCTAGTTTTAGGTTTTCCACTATTCCCTAAAATGTTTTATTGCCTTATATTTCAAAGTCTTTTAGCATATTCTAATATGAACATGAATCATTTTATTTTTTTAGACAAATCAATTTTATTGATGCATATTAATAAAGCATACAGTTCATCCAAAGTATACAATCAATGGTATCTGGCATAATCTCATAGCTGTGCATTCATTATTTCAATAATTATTAGAACATTTTCATTATTTCAATAATAATAATAGACAAATGAACAAATAATTAAATTCTTCTCCTCTCAATCTCTGTATGCTTTGCCTGCTCTATATAACTGTTATTTCTGGCTATTCTTGCACAAGTATCCATTTATTTATTTATTAAGCAGTTTTATAGGGGCATATTCACATACCATATGATCTATTCAAAGTGTATAATGAATGGCTTTTAGTACAATTACAATGTTGTGCTTTATCACTACAAAAATTTTTAGAACAGTTTCATTACTCTGAAAAGAAAAACTCCAAACTACTTAGCAGTCCTTCCTTATCTCTACATAACTACAAATCTAATTTCATCTTTATAAATTAATGTATATTTACATTTATATAGATATAATCATATAATTTGTAGTACTTTATGTCTGGTTTCTTTCTTTTAGGATCATGTTTTTTTTTGTCTAATAGTAACATCTTGTAGTATTAAAATACATTTGTTCATTTCAAAAAAAACAGTCATGCAATTTTACCCATATTCATATTTCATATGTGGTTTAATTTTGCTATACAGTCCCATGCTACATTTTTTAGCGTTCCTTTTAGTAATATATATTAACCTTAGATTTTCCCATTAAACCACTTTCATATGCACATAATAGTACTGCTGGTTGCAAACATTATATTGGGCTTTCACTTTTTCTATTCATTTTCAAAGAGTAACACATATCTTTTTTACCAATTCTGCACAAGTTAACCCTGAACTTTCCATTCTCTAACCTCATTCTATTTTCTGGTGACCCATATTCAAGATATTAGCTCCAAGAGATTACACAGCATTTAAGTGCATATTAGTGCATTTATACAGTATTTGACCTTTGTGTCTGTCTTGCTTCACTCAACAATGTCCTCTGGGTTCATTTTTTTTGTACTTTGCTTCACGACTTCATTTCTTTTTACAGGTGCATAATTTTCCATCATATGACTACACTACAGTTTACCCATTACTTGGTTGATGGACACCTGATTGTTTCCAAATTTTGGCAATCATGAATAATGCTGCTATGAACATCGTTGTGTAGATGTTGGTTCCTGTCACTGCTCTCAGTTCTGAATATATGCCCTGTAGTGGTATTGCCAAGTCTTGTGGCAAATATATATTCAACTCCTTTAGGAACTCCCAAACAGTCCCGCACAGTGGCTGTATCATTCTAAATTTCCACCAACAATGAATATATGTTCCTATCTCTCCACATCCTCTCCAATATTGTAGTCCTGTCTTTTTAATAGTGGCCATTCTAATAGGTGTGAAATGATATCTCCCTGTAGTTTTGATTTTCATTTCCCTATTTGCTAGTGATATTGAACATGTTTTCATGTGGTTCTTTGCCATTTATATTTCTTCTTTGGACAAATGTCTATTCAAGTCTTTTGCCCATTTTCTAATTGGGTCATTTGTTTTTTTATTGTTGAGTTGTAGCATCTCTTTATATATCATGGATATTAAACCCTTATAGGATATGTGATTTCCAAATATTTTCTCCCATTGAGTCAGCTGCCTTTTCACCCTGTTGACAAAGTTCTGTGAGGTGCAAAAATGTTTAATTTTGAGGAGGTTTCATTTATCTATTTTTTCTTCTGTTGCTTGTGCTTTGGGTGCAAGGTCCAAGAAACCACCACCTATCACAAGGCCTTTAAGATGTTTCCCTACATTTTCTTCTAGTAACTTTATGGTCCTGACTTCTATATTTAGGTCTTTGATCCATTTTGAGTTGATTCTTTTATAGTGAGTGAGATAAGGGTCCTCTTTCTTTCTTTTGGTTATGGATATGCAGTTCTTCCAGCAGTTATGTTGAAGATATTGTTTTGTCCTGTTAGCATGGCTTTGGCAGGTTTGTCAAAAACCAGTTGGCCATAAAGCGGAGGGTCTATTTCTGAACTATCAACTCTATTCCACTGATTAATGTGTCTGTCTTTATGACAGTTACATGATGTTTTGACCACTGTAGTTTTGTAATATGTTTCAAGGTCGGGCCCTGAAATTCCTTCCATATCGCTCTTCTTTATTGAATGGTTTTGGCTACCAGGTGCACTTTCCCTTCCAAATGAATTTGGATATTGCTTTTTCTATTTTTGTAAAGTAGGCTGTTTGGGATTTTGATTGGTATTGCATAGAATCTATAAATCAGTTTGGGTAGGATTGATGTTTTCATGATATTTAGTCTTCCGTTTGATGAACATGGAAAGTCTTTCCATTTGTTTAGATCTTCACTTCTTTTAGCATTGCTTTGTGTATATGCCTTGAACTTCTTTGGTTAAATTGATTCCCAGTATTTGAGGCTTTTTTGTTTTTGTTGTTGCTATTTTAAATGGAATTTTCCCTCTGAATTCCTGCTCATATTGTTCAATACTAGTGTAAAGAAATATTACTGATTTATGTGTGTAGACCTTGTATCCTGCCACTTTGCTGAACTCATTTATTAGCTCAAGTACTTTTGTCATAGACGTTTCCTGGTTTTCTAAATATAAAATCATGTCATCCCCAAAAGGTGAGATTTTTATTTCCTCTTTTCCTTTTTGGATGCCTTTTTTTTTTTTTTTTACTTATCTAATTGCTCTAACTAGAACTTCTAGCACAGTGCTGAATAATAACTTTGACAGTGGGCATCCATGTCTTTTTCCAGATCTTAGATGGAAAGCTTTCAACCTTTCCCCATTGAGTATGATGTTGGCAGTGGGTATTCTGATGACATTCTGCACTAAGCTTTACTGGGTGTCCCTTGTATGTGATGGTTAGCTTCTCCCTTGCTGCTCTCAGAATTTTCTCTTCATCTGTGATGTTTGATATTCTGAGTAGTATGTGTCTTGAAGTAAGTCTATTTGCATTTATTCTGGTTTAGGTGTACTGTGCTTCCTGGACATGTAAGTTCATTTCTTTCATAGAAAGAAATTGGAAATTCTCAACTATTATTTCCTCAAACACTTTTTCTGCCCCATTTCCCTTCTCTTCTTCTTCTGGAATTCCCATGATGCATTTGTTGTAGCATTTTATGTTATCATTCAACTCCTTGAGCCCTTTCTCATTTTCTCACATGCACTTCTTTGGTCCAAATCAGGTGGTGCTCTTTGACAGCCCTGTCCTTTCAATGCCTGGTCAGAGTGGTTTGCTGCAACATGGATCAGACTGGATCAATGTGGTAGAGGATCCTGCCTGAAGGCTAAGTGCCTCATAATTCAAACTTTCTCAGAGACAGTTCACCAACCTTTGCTGGCAGTCACTTCCTTTTTCTTGGGTAGGAAATAATTCCACTCCTCCCTGCATCCTCAGCAACCATTTCTGGTTAGTAGAGAGGGAGATTGAGAGGGTCAGATCTCTTTAATCCCTTGCAGACTCCCCAGGCAAACAATGGCACAGCCCTAACCAGCCTGGAAGGGTTTATGGGACACAGCAGACCAAATTTGTGCCTCAAAAGCTGAGACAGCCTTAGGCTCTGTCCCTGTCTCACCTCTTTCCTGGTGAGGTGGGTTCCTGTGGTCACCTTTGTCTATAGCTGCTGGCTCCAAGGCCTTAGAAATCAAAAGTGTCTATAGGGTGGGGGTGTTCTAAACCCCAGAAGACTTTTTCCCATGCCATTTCTGTCTGTTCTCTGGCTGTTTTTCCAGGAGAAAATAGAATCATGTCTTTCTAGTGTGCCACATTCCTGGAAGTCAGAATCATTTTATTTTAAGGAAAGCCATTTGAGTTTCATGCTTTGAAGAAAAATAATAATATGAATACAGACTATTTGTATCCCATCTTTCCATAATGGCTTTTTAAATATATGAACACACATATTTATAGAAATAATTATTAAATTCTCTTGAAACCAAAGCACAAAAGAAGTTAAAGCAGTAAAGAAGGAAAAAGTGTATATGGTTACAAAGAGAGTTTATATAATATTGTATTAAATTGATTGACTTTCTTAGTATTCAGAACAAAATGAGAATTATGGTAGTTTGAAATATTGATATCCAAGTGATTTTTCACTTAGCCTTTTAGTTGCTAGTATAAATGGAATTTTTTTCTGATTGCCTCCTCAGATTGCACATTAGTAGTGTATAAAAACACTATTGATTTATGTGTATTAATGTCGTATCCTGCTACTTTGCTGAACTCATCTATTAGTTCTGGTAACTTTGTTGTGGATTCTTCAGGACATTCTAGATATAGAATCATATCAGTGAATAATGAAAGTTTTACTTCTTTCTTTCCTATTTGGTTGCCTTTTATTTCTTTACCTGGCCTAACTGCTCTAGCTAGAACCTCTAGCACAATATTGAATAACAGTGTGGACAGTGGGTATCCTTGTCTTGTTCCTGATCTCAGCTGGAAAGTTTTCAGTCTTTCACCATTGAGTACAATTCTAGCTGTAGATTTTTCATATATGCACTTTACCATATTGAGAAAGCTTCATTCTATTCCTATCTTTTGGAGTGTTATCAAGAAATAGTGCTGTATTTCAATCGTTAGAGGATCATGTGATGTTTCTTTTTCAATTTATCAATGTTGTTTTTTACACTAATTCTTGTGTTGAACCACCCTTCCATACCTGGGCACTTGATCATGGTGTATAATTCTTTTAATGTGCTTTTGATTTCAGCTTGCAAGTATTTTGTTGAGTATTTTTGCATCTATATTCAGTAGAGATATTGGTCTGTAATTTTCTTTTTTCATAGTATCTTTATCTGATTTTGGTAT
>JAQZBX010100616.1:0-11346 GCA_029593785.1 Cabassous unicinctus | reverse complement strand
ACCAACAACATCAGCATTTCAGCCACCCCAGACCTATTGAATAAGAATCTCTGGGGAAGGAGCTCAGTAATCTTTATTTAACAAGCCCTTCAGAGATTCTGATGCATCTTAGATTAAATCTAAAGAAAATGGGAACTTCACCAGAATTTTCCTAAAATAGAACTCAATTATCTGCCTCAATTGGTCAGCACAAACCCAGCCTAGCTGGCCTCTAATGTCCCAGACATACTTAAATGCAGTCTTTGGGTTATTAATGAGGGTGACCAAAGCTGGAGCATATTGGGAAGAGTCCAAGATTGACAGACAGACAAACAAGGTGAGTTTAACTCCTACTTATTAACTGTCAGATGCTGTTCTTCTTATCTCAGTTTCTTCACTTAAAAATGAGGACTCGTCTGTTTCGCAGTGCTATTTTGAATCTCAAAGAAGATAATGGAAGAGAATGGTCTTAACCATTGGTGAGTGTGGTGGATTGGAGCTTTGTACCCTGAAAGAAACATGTTCTTAATCCATTCCTATGGTTGTGAACACTTGTAAATAAGACTTTTTGATGAGGTTACTTCAGGTAAGGTGTGCTCCAACTGAATCAGGAATGGTGTTTATCTTATTACTCAAGGCCTTATAGGAAAGGCCACAGAGAGAAAGCCACAGAAAGAATGCAGAAGTCAATAGAACCAGAGAAGCCAGGGGAAGCTTCCATGAGCATTGCCATGGGACAGAAAAGCCAAGAACAAGGATGTACAGCAGCCAGCCCCAGGACACCACAGTCTTCTGGGGAAAAGCATCACCCTGATGACAACCTGATTTTGGACTTCTCCTAGCCTCAAAACCGTTAGCCAATAAATTTCTGTTGTTTAACACAACCCTTTGCATGGTACTTGCTTTAACAGCCAGGAAACTAAAACAGTGGGTCATATTAATATCCTGAATCATTGCCCTGAGAGTTTTTATGAATTGGTACAGAGCAGAAAGCACAGAATCTGCAGCCCAATTCAATTTACTCATCTGTGAAATGGGTATAATGACAGCTATCATTCAGAATTGTGAGGAATAATTTAAATAAGATAATGAATTATATGTGGATTTGTGTGTATGAATATATAAATATATGAATATATAAATATATTTATATACAAATATATTATATTTAAATATAATATATAAATATAAGTATATAAACATATATGTTTACAGAGAATGGAGTTAGTGGACAAGAACATGGACTTTAAAATCAAACTTCCTGGTTTCCAATCCTGGTTCTGCTACCTGCAAGCTGTGCAACCTTTTTTAACCTTTTATTTGCCTCAGTTTCCGTATTTGTAAAGAGGGGAAAAAACAGTACTTACTTGATAGGCTTGTTATGGTAATTAAAGGAGCTAATATAAGTAACGTCCTTAGATGGCATCTGGTACATAGTATGTGTTAGTTGTCATTAGCTACTGATATAATTAATGTTCTTAGTATAGATACTATATAAAGGAAAGCACATAAGAGGCTTACCCACCCTTTAAATGAGTAAATTGATGAAATATTAGCCCAGGCATATGTATGTAACAGGAATAAAGAAGGAACAGAGAGATGAGAGGCAGAGCTGAAAAATATTTATATTTTTCCTTCTTCCCTGATTTTTGCTATTCAAAGTATGGTTCCTGGATCTTCAACACCGTCTGAAAACTTGTTAGAAATGAAGAATCTCAATTCCCGCCTCAAACCTGCTGAAGCAGTATCTGGTTATTAACAAGATCCTCAGATAATTGCTTTGCACATTAGATTTTGAAAATCACTGCCTTTAGTGCCATTCATTTGAGCTCTAATTTGCGGAAGGTAGAGAATGGATGGCCCTCCTCTGGTTAGGCAAACTAGAGTCTGGTCAGAGAAGTGTAGTCAGAATATTCACCATCCCCAAATCCTCAAGACTGCAGAATGAACGATGGACTAAGGTAGACTTATTATTATTCTATTATAGACATTATTACTCTAGCAATGGGGAATGAACTGTGGACTAGAGCGGACTTACTGGTATTCTACTGTACTAACTGGTAGTCTATAGACTTATTGTGATTCTAGCAATGGAAGAACTTATATCATTTATGTGGAGGCAGTGGCCACTGGAGGTTCTGAGGTCAGGGACAAAGAAAACAGGTGTAATAAGGGGGCATTTTTCGGACTTAGGAATTGTCCTGAATGACATTGCAATGACAGGTACAGGCCATTATATATCTTGTCATAACCTACAGAATTGTGTGGGAGAGAGTGTAAACTACAATGTAAACTATAATCCACACATAGTGGCAATGTCCAAAATGTGTTCATCAATTGCAATGAATGTACCACACTAATTAAGGATGTTGTTAATGTGGGTAAATGTGGGTGGTGTGGGGAGCAGGGCATATGGGAATCCCCTATATTTTTTATGTAACATTTATGCAATCTAAATATCTTTAAAAAAATAATAGGGGAAAAAATAAAATAAAATAAAATAAAATAAAATAAAGGCAGTGGCCACTAGAGGTTCTGAGCAGAGGGAGAGGAAAGAATAGGTGCAACATGGGTGCATTTTCAGGACATTGGAATTGTCCTGCATGACATTGCAATGACGGATACAGGCCATTATACATTTTGTCAAAACCTATAAAATCGTGCAGGGCAGAGTGTATACTATAATGTAAACTCTTTTCCATGGTTACTTGCAATGCTTCAGTATGTGTTCATCAATTGTAACAAGTGTACCACATTAATGAAAATGTTAAAATGGGAAAGTGTGTGGGCAGAGGGAGTGGGGCACATGGGAATCCCCTATATATATCTTTCTAAGAATTTATTTATTTATTTCTCTCCCCTCATTGTTTGCCTTCGCTGTCTGCTCTCTGTGTCTGTTCATTGTGTGCTCTCTGTATCTGCTTGTCTTCTTTTTAGAAGGCACCAGAAACTGTACCCAGGACCTCCCATGTGGGAGGGAGGCACCCAATTGCTTGAGCCACTTCCGCTTCCTGCTTGTTGTGCCTCTCATTGAGTTTCCTTGCTGTGTCTCCTTGTTGCAACATCTTGTTGCAACATCTCATTGCATCAGCTCACTGCGACAGCCCTTCACATCAGCTCACTGTCTTGCTCGTCTTCTTTAAGAGGCACTGGGAACCGAACCTGGGACCTCTCATGTGGGAGGTGTGCACCCTACTGCTTGAGCCACATCCACTCCCCAACCCTATGTTTTTGATGTAACATTTATGTAATCTAAAGCTTCATTAAAATTTAAAAAAATAAATTAAAAAAAAGAATATTCATGATGGAGTCTCTCAGGCTGTGGGAAATTTTAAAGTCAGAGCCACACCCAGGAAGTCTGAGAGGGAAGTTCAAGTGGTGAACAAGCTGACAGGCTAGAGACCAATGTTGGAAGCTAGAATATGAAGCCAAGAATTAGCAGACAAAGGAAATAAACAGGTCAAGTATAAATAGGAAAGAAGTCTTGAGAAATTACCTGGAGCAGAAATTGTCCTTGAAGTCAGTATACTTTGGGTGATGTGGGAGAGGGCAAAGGATGGATTGACAAGGTAGCTTCCTTTTCAGAGTTTTTGAACAATCCCAACAACTGGCATTTTGTCATGGTCCCCTAGCTCTTACTGATTTTCTCCAGTTTATCTGTGGAGCCTTTCTTAGTGGTACAAGCGGAAGGAAAGAGATGATGTTTCAAGGACTGGGGGCTTTCACTTGTGCCTTATTTCTTCCAGGCCCGTTGTGATCACATTCATGTTTTAACAGATGTAATCTTTCACTATGTCTGCTGTTGCCTCTGGACATTCGAATATCACCTGACTCTATGTCCAGTATATGTGGCATTAAGCGGTAAAGTCGGGAACTCAGTTTCCATGATATAGATATTATTCTTGTTGTTACTGCTGCTGACCAGGAACCAAAGCCCAAAGAATGTATAACTATATCATATCGAAGAAATATGTAGCCTTGTTACATCCCAGAGGATGGTTACTCCTATTACTGTCCAAAGAAGAGAAGCCGTGGCATTTCCTAAACAATGGGTTTACTTTCTACTGCCAAGTCTGTGCCCATATTTGCTCAATTTTTCAACCCCAGAGCACACATTATGCCAGTCATGTTCCCTATCTAAAACATATTCAAGATTAAGTGTTCCTAAAACCTAGGCTGCTATATTTTATACCAATATGACCCTGCCCTGACTGAATCTGACCCAAGAGCAAACAATGTTTAGGCTAGCCTGGAACTTATGACTTATTTGCCTTAGCACAAAAAGATGAGCTTGGTCAATCAGAACATCTCTGTGTTTCTCATATTTGAATTAGGAAATAGGAAAAAAAAATTCCAACTAGTTGTAGGAACTACAAATGCAAGTCACAAAGTTGAATTAAAGCATGAAAGGCCACAGTGTACTGTGTTCAAGCTGAAGTTATCAGTTAGACAGTTTGTAAGGGAACTGAAGAAGGAGAGCATAGCTGAGTAATATCAATGAAGACCCATTTATGGAGTCCAGTTGTTAAGGTCTCTTTAGATTGTTTGGCTCACTTCTCTGTGTCAGGTCTCCTCTAGTCTTACAATAAATTCTCCTTTACTTGAAGGTCTCTGTTTCTAACTAAAACAAATCACAAAGCAGAATTAAGTTGTTTTTCTTGCACAGCACTCCCTGCTCTTACCTCACAGGTCTGGCAACCATGCAGAAAGAGTTAAATAGATAGGGTCCCTGCCATCTAGGAGTTTACAGTAAATCCAGGCCAAAGAAGAAAAGAACATTTTTGAGTGCCTGCTATATGTGATGAACTATGCCTCTTACTTTACATACATCACCTCCTTTAATCCCCAAAGTCACCTTAAGAGGTAGATATCGCTATGTTACAGATAACAAAATGAAGGCTTTGAGAGGGAGAGTGATTCATCACAGGTCAAGACTTGAGCTTAGTCTGTGTGGAGCCAAAACCTGGGCTCTTTCTACTATACCTCACTTCCTTGATCAATCTTTTGATCAAGGTTCCCAAACTTAGGTCATCATGAGAATCATCTGGGGATTATTTTAAAGAAATACAGATGTCCTGCCTAACTCATTCTTCCCTAACACCCCCAAAATTCTAAACGTCAGTTCCAGGATGAAACCAAAGCATTTGGATTTCTTAAAAGTTCCTTGGTGATTCTGTTCAGCCAATCTGAAGACCAGTGTGCTTATAACACTATTTCACACTATATTTAAAGGAAGATCATAATCCCTTTTTAAATATTCCATGCTTTCATTTCTTACAATCACCTGAATCAAGGCAATGACACCTTCTACTGGAGTTACTTGATGCAAGGGATTGGAAAAAGCCATACCTGCTCACAAAAGCCTTTGCATAATACCATCACATTCAAATAACTTTCAGAGTTCTATTAAAATAGTGAACCAGATCTAATTGTCCCCATTTTACAGATGAGGAAATCAAGGTCAAAGAGTTTAAGTAACGTGACTAAGGCCAGCCAACAAACAGAGGCAGAACCAAGATATAAATGGAGGTCCTGGAAGCCCAGTGTTTTTCTTACTTGCTCTAAACATTTTCTCATCTCTGATTACAATTCCTCTTTCCCTATAGCCTGATTTTTTTTTCACACTTGCTACATTTCTTCCCATTCCAGGACCTGTAGCCCTAGATACTCTGCATAGCTGCACTAACATACACTTGGCCTAGAGCCTTTGTTTCAACAAAATGAGTAAGAGAGGGTGCTGTGTAAACATGCCCCAGCACACCTGGATCAGCTTAGTGGGGGAGGGAGACAGAGCCTGAGGGATATGGCCCTTCTATGGGAGCACACCAAGTTTCTGGACAAAAATGAATGTACAATTAGGGGCCAGTGCAGTTCTTGAAAGTGACAGAGATATTTTATTCCCCCTGTCTACATGTTGTATCCAATCCAGGACAGTGAACTCTAGCCCTATGGGAGTGGTGGTGGGAGTCTTCAGGTAGAATTAAGGAACTTGAGAAATGTATATGGTGTGATGGGAAAAAAACAAGCCTGGAGATCAACAGAAAAAGTTTCCAATATCTTCCACTCTTTGGGTCCCAGTTTCCCTATGTATAAACGGCAGGGGTCAGACTCTTTCATTTCTAAGTTCCTATCAAACTTCGATACATTAGCATTCTATGCAATAAACTCTTTCTACCATGTTTCAGATGCCTGCAAAACTTGGCTAGAGATGGAGCAGATTTCAAGGCTGGGTTGTTAAGCTTTGGGCAGAAATCTAGGAAGTGTAGGCTATTTAGGCAAAGCTTCAAGACTGGTTTAGTTTTGAGAGTATTTTCTTCCTATTTAATGTTTTAGAAAAGAACAAATAAATAGAAATTGAATTACAAACTATAAACTTTTTCTTACTAACAGGAAATCTGGGGTCTACATGCGATCTAATGAACTATCTGGATTATTCTGGTTGTCCCCAAGCCTTCTTCCTTCCCTACCCATAAGCCCTATCCTCATGGGGCAGTAAATGAGAAGAATATGGCACATGAAAGGTTGAGATGGGAGGTAGGAAAGTACGCTGAGAAAAGCTTGATATTTTGTCCTTGTTAGGAGCAGTAATGAAAGATATTTATTTAAGCATTTACTTACTCAATAAACATTTCCTGAGCATCTGCAATATGCCAGGGACTGTTCTAGTCACTTGCCATGTAGATATGAATGAGGTATATAATTATTCAGAGCAATCATGTGGGCTTTATGCTTTCCTACACCGGGTTACAGAGCTCATGTCTGGCAAGTCCAAAATGCTGGTATTGACCAGGACTCTGACCTTCAGTAAGGGACAGAGAAGTAGTGAAGACCACTTGTTTTGTTGCTTCTTGTATGCCACCAATTTTCTGGCAGAACCTAGATTCCAATATGATCCTGCTGCAACACATCAGCTATATACCAACAACACACCGGTTTCATGTGAAGGATCTATAATACAACCCAGTGCTTTGACATATTCCACCTCCTTGAATTCAAATGACTTAGTGTAAAGAATTTAAATGCTAGGCCTGGCTGATACTGGAGCTTGAGTTTCAAATCACGATCAACTAGAACTCACCTCACATCATTTAATAGAAGCCAATAACACAGATACACTTCTGAGGAATTTTGGCCAATTTGATATATCCACAAGAGCTATGAGGTCATGCCTATCTGGCAAGAGAATAAAGAAATTTGGTGGATTTGAAACAAGTGATGTCTTCCTAATTGGTCACAGTGGGATGAGCACTCCAGCCCCTGATTCACCACTGCAGGTATGATGCTGGAAATATTGTCTCTCCTTGATTGCACCAAATCTTTAATAGGTTTATAAAAGAGTGCCTGGAGAGTATGGGCTGTGAGGAAATGTATGAGGAAAACTTTAATGGTCTAGTTAAAAGATTGTCTGAGTTCTGTTCTTGTGTGTTTATTAATACAACAGCAATTCCTGTGAAGCCATCAAATGCGTCCTGCAAAGTTGACTTTACCCTCATGGCCATGCCACGATACTAGAAGATGTCTGAGTTCTGTGCCTGGCTTCAGGCAAAAGCTAGCACTCAGCTATTTCTTTCCTGCTCTTGGAGCGTCAGAGGCATAATCATGGCCAGAAGTGAAGTAGATTACCAATTCAAGGCTCTTTGGTCCACTCAGATGCCTCTTAGTAGGAAGCAGTAGCCAGTTTGTGATAACACTCAGATTGTAGGAGGGGAAGCATCTCCCAATTTGTTGATTTTTGGGGGGCCCCTGACCTGTTGGAGATGAGCTCCAGTTGACGAAAGCAGACAGTAGAGGGAAGATGTGAATTGTTCCTGCTTTGGGTTCTCTGTATAAACAGTGTGCAGTGGTGCTTCCTTTTGTCCTTAATCTGCTTAAGGATCATAAATGTGTGGCGGCACTAGCCCAGGCCCAATCATTTTTCCAGGCAAGTGCCTGTGAGTTTATAGTATCAACACAATAAGCTTATGGAGAATGATAGTGCTGGATAAAATCTGAGGATGCTAATTGGGCAGCTGAGGAAACAATCCCAGAAATGGGATGGGGCTTTCATTGAGCCTCACCAAAGAGCCCAAGCATCCATCCCTCCATGGCCTCCTCCAAGGGTACAGGTAACTATTCTAGATGCTGTAAGACTTGACTTATATCATAGTCTGGGCCTTTTGGTCTGCAGAACCACATCCTAAACTGCTCTCTTCACTCCACCTGCCTTGTACTTTTAATAGTCTGATCATGTTTTTTCATAATCTGTAAGAAATGTTCCACAACAATGTAAGGTTTTGGTGGAGGGCTGATGTATGGGAATTCTCCACATTATACATGGTTGTTTTGTAAGCTCACAACTTTCCTAATAAAAAAATGAAAAAAAATATATATATAAGTAAAAGGAAAGAATTTGGGGTAAGTGTTGATGCCAGTCTAGATATCAGAGATCAAACCTTTCTCACTCCCAAATCCAAACAATGCTCTTAATTTCACTCTTTATCAAACTCGATTCCCTAGACCCACATACACACACCCACACACCCATGAACACACACATATTGCCAGACTCAATTGACAGGCTATAGGTCAACCTTGAGTTCTTTTAATCCTGGGAGATTTAGGTAGGATCCTGTAGGGGAAAGAGCATGGAACTTGAGTCAGAAGATCTGAGTTTAAAAATTACCTCTGCTGCTAACATGCTGCATGGCCTTGTATAAATCTACTTTCTGAGCTTCAGTTTCTTGTTTTTTAAAATACAAGCACCTATCTTTCACCATTCAGTAGCCAGTATTTCATACATATGAAAGTTAATGGAGATGTAGGGACTGTTTAAACAGAGCAACACTTTAGAAATAGGAGTAGGGGTTTAATGTGTGGGTTGGGATCCTCACATTCTGGACCTTCTCAAAGTCTGACCATCCCAATAATCATTTGACTAAATACTAGGAAGAGACTTCCCCACCCCCAATCAGCCAGGGAATGAGTCAATGGGGTAAAATTGTGGATGTATGCCCTGGGATATTCCTCAAGTCAAATACCTTAGTAGCAGCACTCTGCTAGATGATTTCCATAAATAATACTTAACAATATGTTCCCCACAAACTGTTCATTTGCAGAATGTCTAAGTCTGAAAACATACTTGGCCAAATTTCAGAAGAACTCAGTTCTAGAATTGGCTGTGCCTCAGAGATGCTGTGGCTGTGTTACCTTGGGCAACTCCTTTTCTGTTCTGAGCTTCAGTAGTCTTACCTATCAAATATAAAGCTGGTCTGGGTGGCCTCTGCCTTTCTAGGGTTCTCAACATGATTGCAGAGTTTATATTCATTTGGTCTGGAAAATAGAATTCTCCTTCTCATATTCTCTCTTAGGCTCTTATCTTTTTGCCAAGAGTGTTCTCTTGATCACAAAGGGAAGCTACAACCCAGTTAGTACTCTGTAAATGATGCTTTCACATGTTCACCACATACCCAGGCAACCTAGTCACCACTACTTGAAGCTAACTGCACCCAGTCTCACCTCAGCATCTTTGCTCCCACCATTCCTTGCAGTTACCTCTCCAAATCTCTAACACTAACCTCAGCAGCTTTCAAGTTCCAACTCAAAAGCCACCACCTTCAGGAAGCCCTTCGTGACCATACACTCCCCAGACTCTGCCATAATTTGACTCTCAATAATGCATTTTCTGGTTTGAATTCTCTGAGGTATAGTATCTTTTCATCCTCAGTTCCCCTGACCCACAATGCTTAGCCCAGCACTTGGTAAGTGACCATCCTGATCAATAAGGACTTATTCAAAAGAGTCTCAGAATACCTTTCCATATTCCATCATACCCCTACCTCATGGCGTCAGAGGACCTAAAAGAGAAAGGCAGTGTCTCCTCTGCCCTACAACTAAGGAGCTCCTCAAGACTCCATTCCTGTTTCACCAGGTTCTCTGAAGTGAGAAACAGACATCCCTTGACTATCCTTACGTATAATATTTTCATGGTCTGGGTTCAAGTAGCTAAGGTCATTACTATATAAATTGGCCTCACTTTCTTAAGGCAGAAAATAGATGTGGTTTGAGTTTGGAGCAAAGTTTGTTCCTAGAGCAGCTCCAAGGCACTTGGGGCTTGTTTGGAATCTTCATTCTAGCTGGCTGGGTTTCTCCTAGCCTCTGCTAGAGTGGTATATCCAGCTACAGAGTTTCTCTACAGCTGATGTAGTACAAGTTACAAAGCACTTGGGACTCAGATATTTAACTGATTTTAGGAGAGCAAGGAAAGTGGAAACATTACAGAACCTATGTGAAAAGAGACAATTTGGGGCCCTTAATTTTAAGAAATTCTGACTCCTTACAAAATTAATGGAAGAGGCATATCTGGGGGAAAAGGGCATTCAAATATTTATTCCTAGCTGAACTCAAATATTTAAAATATTCAAACAACTTTTATTAAACACTTACTATATGCCAAGTACTGTATTATGCACTTTGAGGAGGGTAAAGCTGAAGAAGACACAGCCTTGGTCCTCAAGTTATTTAGTAGAATCCCTTCTGAGTGGTTCCTCTCAGATGGTATGGTTGGACTCCAACCTACCAGGAGACATCCCCACCCACTCCATCATGCTGCTTTCCTACCAAAGGCTGTGATGTATAGCAACCCTCCACAACAGCAAAGTCCAAGTCTAATGCAGCCTGTGGTCCAAGTTAACCATCTGAATGTCTCATTTATTCTGTAGCTTTGACATCTTATTTTTTCTCACCAAGACTGAAGGTGTTTGGACTGTTTTGCAAATGATCTGGAGAAATTATACTTTCTTTGATAACAATTTTGTGTGTTTCAGACAGGGACAATGTGGTACAGTATAAAGACCATGGGGCACTGGAGTTAGGGAAACAAGGGTCAGACTCCAAGATCTGCCACTTACCAGCTGTGGGACCTTATGCAGGTCACTTAACCATCCTGAGCTTCAGTCTCCTTATCTATAAAATAACAAGGGTAATTTAAAAAGATCATGTTTGTAAAACACCTAATCAAGACACTTATAAATAATTGCCTAGCACTTCCTCAACTTCTCCCAATATTATTTTCTATTACATTTTGAGAAGGGGACTGAACAAAAGCAATCTGCTTTCAAGGGTGAATTTAGAGTTCAAGTGGAAAGCACTTCATAAACTATACGGTGCTAGCTACATGACCATGATTCCCTGACATGAGATTTCTTTTGCCTCACCACTTACTCTTCAATCATTCCTTTTCTAGCGTTATACTGCTTTCCACTTTGTCCTGCTAGACCCAATGATGGTGCCTATTTCCCAAGTTTCTGCTTCTTTTCTCCCTTGGTGAACTGATTTTGTCTTCCATAATCAACTGTAACTGCAGCAGTTGCAATTCAGGGATGAGGCCTT
>JAQZBX010100615.1:0-11345 GCA_029593785.1 Cabassous unicinctus | reverse complement strand
GAAACATATTACAAAGCTACAGTGGTCAAAACAGCATGGTACTGGCATAAAGATAGACACATCGATCAGTGGAATAGAATTGAGAACCCAGAAATATACCCTCACCTATACAGTCAACTGGTTTTTGACAAACCTACCAAACCCACGCTAATGGGAAAAAACAGTCTCTTCAACAAATGGTGTTGGGAGAACTGGATATCTATAACCAAAAGAATGAAAGAGGACCCCTATCTCTCCTATCTCACCCCCTATACAAGAATCAACTCAAAATGGATCAAAGATCTAAATATAAAAGCCAGGACCATAAAACTACTAGAAGAAAATGTAGGGAAACATCTTCAAGACCTTGTAGTAGGTGGTGGTTTCTTGGACCTTACATCCAAAGTACGTGCAACAACAAAAAAATAGATAAATGGGACCTCCTCAAAATTAAAACACTTTTGCACCTCACAGGACTTTGTCAGAAGGGTGAAAAGGCAGCCAACTCATTGGGAAAAAATATTTGGAAATCACATATCTGATAAGGGTTTAACATCCAGGATATATAAAGAGATGTTACAACTCAACAATAAAAAGACAAACGAGCCAATTAAAAAATGGGCCAAAGACTTGAATAGACATTTCTCCAAAGAAGAAATACAAATGGCAAAAAACACATGAAGAAATGCTCAACATCACTCATGATTAGGGAAATGCAAATCAAAACTACAATGAGATATCATTGCACACCTATCAGAATGGCCACTATTAAAAAGACAGAGAACTAACTATAAGTGTTGGGGAGGATGTGGAGAGATAGCAACACTTCTTCACCGTTGGTGAGAATGCAGAATGGTATAGCCACTGTGGAGGACTGTTTGGCAGTTCCTAAAGAAGTTGAATATAGTTGCCACGTGACCCGGCAATACCACTACTGGGTATATACCCAGAAGAACGGAGAGCAGTGACACGAACAGACATCTGCACACCGATGTTCATAGCGACATTATTCACCATTGCCAAAAGCTGGAAACAACCCAGGTGTCCATTAACAGATGAATGGGTAAACAAACTGTGGTCTATTCACACGATGGAATATTATGCAGCTGTAAGAAAAAGTGAAGTCATAAAGCATATGGCAACATGGATGAACCTGGAGGACATTATGTTGAGCGAAGCAAGCCAGACACAAAAGGACAAATACTGCATGAATGCGTTGCTATGAACCGAATATATTGTGTAACATATTGTTTGATTAAAAAAAAAATTTATACGTATCCATTAAATTGAGAAATGTATATATTTATTCATCTGCATTTACTTCTTAGTTTATAATTGTTTATATTTTCAATTATTAAATGTACAAAATAAAGTTAAAAAAAAAAATTATATGATACCCTAGTGGGTTAGTGGGTATTTAGTGAATATCTTTTTTAAGGGAACTATCTTTATAATTTTTTATGACTATAAGGTAATATATGTTTAAAAGTTTTACGTAGTATTAAAATAGAATTTTTAAAAAGTTAAAACCACCCGTAATCCACCATCAGAGATAAATGCTTTTCACATTTTGGTGTAAACTCTTCTAAATTTCTCTGCTTCTAAATATAAAAATGTGATAATATTATACTTACAGGTTTTAATGTACTTTACACTTAACATATCATAGACATATTTTCATGTCAATAAATATAGTCTCCATTACTTTTAGCTATTGCATACTCTAACTGTGCCATGTTAACATGCTAACTCTTGACAAACATTCAGATTACTTGGTATGGTCGTGTTCTTGCAAAAAATAAGACGCTTTTCTTTTTCTGGTTTCTACTGGAGTCTTCCTCTCTTAGCTCTTAGAAACATACCTGATAAAAAGATGTCCACTACCTCGCCAGAGAACAGGACCCCACAAAACATCTTCAGCCAGGTTTTCACTTTTGAATGAATCCAAATTTAGTTCAGATACCACTTTATCACAGTTAGCCAGATATACTGCTAAGTGTTTTATGTCCAATGTCTCATTTTATCTTCCCCATCACTGTAACAGACAGGTACTATTAAAATCCTCATGTTCTAGAAGAGAAAGAAAGGGGAGGGGCTAAGAAAGGCTGCAACTTGAAACTGGAGCCTGAGATTCTGACTTTTAGGTGCTAAGCTCTTAACCACACCTGTTTTTAATTTTAAATGACTTCTGTAGGAATAATGAATAAATAAAGTTCATGTCACTATTGACCATTATGTATATAAATATAATACGGTTAACAAAAAAAAAAAAAAAAAAAAAAAAAAAAAAAAAAAAAAGCAATCAGTGTAATACACCACATTAATAAATTGAAGAAGAAAACCACATGATCATCTCAATAGATGCAGAAAAGGCATTTGACAAAATACAAAATCCTTTCTTGATAAAAACATTTCAAAGGATAGGAATAGAAGGAAACTTTCTCAATATGGTAAAGTGCATGTATGAAAACCCCACAGCTAATGCACTCAATGGTGAAAGATTGAAAGCTTCCTCACTGAGATAAGGAACAAGACAAGGATGCTCACTGTCTCCACTGTCATTCAGTATTGTGCTAGAAGTTCTAGCTAGAGCAATTCAGCAAGAAAAAGAAATAAAAGGCACCCAAATAGGAACGAAGTAAAACTAGGTATTCACTGATGATATGATCCTATACTTAGAAAATCCCGAAAAAATCACATCAAAACTAACAGATGACTTCAGCAAAGCGGAGGGATACAAGATTAATATGTAAAAAGCAACAGCATTTCTATACACTACTAATGAGCAAATTGAGGAGGAAGTTAGAAAAAAAATTCCATTTACAATGGTGACTAAAAGAATCAAATACTTAGGAGTAAAGTTAACCAAGGACATATAGAGGACCTGTATTCAGAAAACAACAAAACATTGCTACAGGAAACCAGAAGACCTAAGTAAACAAATGGAAGGGCATTCCATGTTTGTGAACTGGAAAACTAAATGGCATTCAGATGGCAATTCTACCCTAACTGATCTACAGGTTTAATGTAATCCCAAGAAAAAATTCCAACAGCCTTCTCTGTAGAACTGAAAAGTCAGTTTTCAAATTTGTCTAGAAAGGTAAGGGCCCCTGAAGAGCCAAAAATTTAAATGTCTTTAAAAAGAAGAACCAAGTTGGAGGACTCTCACTCCCTGACTTTAATGCATATTACTTAGTTACAGTGGTAAAAACAGCATGGTACTGACATAAAGACAGACAGATTGACCAATGGGATCAAATCCAGAGTTCATATATCTGATAAAGATTTAATATTCAAATATATAAAGAATTCATTAGACAAATTGGTCTGTAATTTGCTTTTCTAGTAATATCTTTATTTGGCTACTACAAGGTCCCTATGTTTTCTTGTAAGAGTTTAATTTTTGTATATGGTGAAAGGTAGAGGTCTACATTCATTCTTTTGCATGCGGATTTCCAGTTGTCCCAGCACCATTTGCCGAAAGGACTATTCTTTCCCCCATTGAATGGACTTGGCACCCTTGTCAAAAATCAACTGGCCGCAGATATGTGGATTTAACTCTGGACTCTCAATTCTATTCCATTGGTCTAGATGTCTATCCTTATCCTAGTACCACACTGTTTTAATTACTATAGCTTTGAAGGAAGTTTTGAAATCAGGAAGTGTGTGTCCTCCAACTCTTATTTTTCAAGATTGTTTTGGCTATTCAAGACCCCTTGCAATTCCATATGCATTTGAGGATCAGCTTTCCCATTCCTGCACAAAATGCTGTTGGGAGTTTTGCTAGGGATTGCATTGAATTTGCAGATCACTTTAGGCAGAATTGATATCTTAACAATATTAAGTCTTCCAATTCATGAACACAGGATGTCTTTCTATTTATTTAGGTCTTCTTTACTTTCTTAATGTTTTACAGCTTTCAGTGTACAAGTCTTTCACTTGTTTGGTTAAATTTATTCCTAGGTATTTTATTTTTAGATGTTACTGTTAATGTAATTGTTTTCTTGATTTCCTTTTCGGATTGTTCAGTACTGATGTACAGGAACCCAACTGACTTCTGCATGTTTTCCTGTACCCTGCAACTTTGCTGAATTTATTAGTTCTAGTAGCTTTCTTCTGGATTCTTTGGGATATTCTACATGTATCTGCAAATAAGGATAATTTGATTCCTTTCCAATTGGCATGCCTTTTATTTCTTTCTCTTGCCTGGCTGCCCTGGCCAGAACTTCCAGTAAAATGTTGAGTAGCAGTGGTGATGGTAGGCATCACTGACAGTAGACAGTTCCTGATCTTAGGGGAAAAGTTTTCAGTTCTTCACCACTGAATATGATATTTTCTGTGGAGTTTTCATAAATTCCCTTTATCATGCTGAGGAAGTTACCTTCTGTTCCTAGTTTTCTGAGTGTTTTTATCATGAAAGGACGTTGGATTTTGTCAAATGCCTTTTCTGGATCTCAATTGAAATGATCATGTGGTATCTTCCCTTCATTCTATTAATGTAATGTATTATAATGACTGATTTTCTTATATTAAGCCATCATTTATTCCTGGAATAAATCCCACTTGGTCATGGTGTATAATCTTTTGAATATACTATTGGTTTGCCAGCATATTTGTTGTTGTTGAGGATTTTTACATCTATATTCACAAGGGATATTGGTCTATAATTTTCTTTTTTGTGTGTTGTCTTTTCACTTGGCTTCGGTATCAAGGTAATCCTGAGTTAGGAAGTGGTCCCTCCTTTTCTGTTTTTTGGAAGAATCTGAGAAGGATTCATTTTAATCCTTCTTTTTTTTAAAAAGTAAGTTTTGCTTTTTTTTTTAGATTTATTTATTTCTCCTCCTTCCCCCACCTTATTGTTTTGTGCTCACTGTCTGCTCTCTGTGTGTTCTTCTGTGTATGCGTGCCTTCTCTTTAGGTGGCACCGTGAACCGATCCTGGGACCTTCCGGAGTGGGGAGAGGTGCTCAATCTCTTGCACCACCTCATCTCTTATTGTCTCCCTTCTGTGTCTCTTTTTGTTGTGTCATCTTGCTGCACCAGCTCTCTGCACAGGCCAGCACTCCACACAGGCCAACACTCCTGCAAGGGTCAACACTCCACATGGCCAGCTCACCACGCGGGCCAGCTTGCCTCTTACCAGGAGGCCCTGGGAATCAAACCCTGGACCTCCTATATGGCAGACGGGAGCCCAATCACTTGAGCCACATCTGCTTCCGTAATCTTTCTTTAACTGTTTGGTAGAATTTACCAGTGAAGCCACCTGGTCCTGGACTCTTCTTTGTTGGGAGATTTTTGATGATCAATTTCTACTTGTTATTGGTCTGTTGAGATTTTGTATTTCTTCTTGTGTCAGATTAGGTAATTTGTATGTTTCTAGGAATTTGTCCATTTCATCTATGTTTCCTAATTTGTTGGCGTACAATTGTTTACAGTACCCTCTTATAATCCTTTTTATTTCTAATTTCAGTAGTAATGTCCCTGCTTTTGTTCTTGATTTTAATTATATGCGTCACCTCTCTTTTATTCTTTGTCGATCTGGCTAAAGGTTTGTCAATTTTATTGATCTTTTCAGAAAACCAACTTTTATTTTTGTGGGTTCTCTATATTGTTTTTCTATTCTGCATTTCATTTATCTCTGCTCTAATCTTTCCTATTTTTTTCCTTCTTCCAAATTTGGGCTTAAAATGCTCTTATTTTAGTTTCTTTAGGTGTGAAGTCAGGTTACTGATATGTGATTTTCTTCTTTTTTTAATGTAGGCATTTAGAGCCATAAATTTCCCTCTGAGCACTGCCTTTGCTGCATCCCCTAAGTTTTCATTCATCTCAAGATATTTTCTAATTTCCCTTGTGATTTCTTCTTTGACCCACAGGTTGTTTGATAATGTGTTAATTTTCACATATTTGTAAAGTTTCCAGTTTTCCTTTTATTGATTTTCATCTTTATTCCATGGGGGGTTCAAGAAGGTACTTTATAGGATTTCAGTATTTTTAAATTTATTAAGATATGATTTGTGGACTGACATATGGTCTATGCTGGAAAATGTTCAAAGTGCATTTAAGAAGAATGTGTAGTCTACCATTGCTGGGAAGTGTTATCTATATATGTCCATTAGACCTAACTGGTTAATGGTTTTGCTCAAGCCCTCTATTTCCTCATTGATCTTCTCCTCAGATATTCTATCAATTATTGAAAGTGGTGTGTACTGAAGTTTCCAACAATTATTGTAGAACTATTTCTCCCTTCATTTCTGTCAATTTTGCTTCATATATTTTGGAGCTCTGTTGTGAGGTACATATATGTTTACAATTGTTGTATCTTCTTGTTGGATTGAACCTTTGATCAATATAATATCCTTCTTTGCCTCTTTTTTTGACTTAAAGTCTATTTTGTTTGACAATAATACAGCCACCCCAGTTCTCTTTTGATTACTGTTTGCAGGAAACATCTTTTCCCACCCTTTTATTGTCAACCTCTTTGTGTCTTTATACCTAAAGTGACTGTCTTGTACATAACACAAAGGTGTATAATGCTTTTTCAGTCAATCTGCCAATCTCTGCCTTTTAATAGGGGAGTTTAATCCCTTGACATTTAAGGTAATAACTGAGAAGAAATAATTTACTTCTGCCACTTAGCTACTTATTTTCTATATGCTTTATATGTTTTTTGTTCCTCAATTACTCCATTACTATCTTTATTTGTATTTAGTTGCTTTTTTATGTATCTTTTTGATTCCCTTTCCTTTTCTCTATATTTTTTAGTTATTGTCTTAGTGGTTACCTTTGTAAAGACAGCGAACATCTTAAACTAATAATAACCTAGTTCAACTAGTACCAACTTAATTTCAGTAGTATCTCTGTCTCTCCCTATTATATTATTATTGCCTTAGATTAAATCTTCATACATTGTCTGCCATTTCACAGATTTATAATGCTATTTTACACATTTACCTGTTAAATCATATGGGGTGGGGGGGAAGCAGTTACAAACCAAAAGCACAACAATATAGAATTTTATATTTACCTATGCAGTTACCTTTACCAATGTTCTTTATTTCTTCTTATGGCTTCAAGTTACTGTCTAGCATCCTTTTATTTCAGCCTGAAGGACTCCCTTCGGCATTTGTTGTAGGGCAGATCTTCTGGTAATGAACTCCTTTAGCTTTTGTTTATCTGTAACTGTCTTAACGTCTCCTTCACTTGAAAGATAATTTTGCTAGATACAGAATTCTTGGTTGACAGTTTTATTTTTCTAAGGACTTTAAATATGCCTTCCCACTGTCTCCTTGCCTCCATGTTTTCTGATGAGAAATCTGTTAATCTTAATGGAGATCCCTTTTACGTGACAAATTGCTTCTCTCTTGTTATTTTCAAAATCCTGTCTTTGAATTTAGACAATTTTGTTACAATGTGTCTTGGTCTGAATCTTGTGGAGTCTATCCTGCTTGGAACTCCTTGAGCTTCCTGGATATGCACATTCATGTCTTTCATAAGATTTGGGAAATATTCAGCCATTATTTCTCCAAATACTTTTTCTGTCCTTTTCTGTATCTTTTGCCCTTTAGGGACTCCGATTATGTGTTCACTGGTATGCCTGATGGTGTCCCACTGGTCCCTCAGGCTCTGTTAGTTTTTCTTCATTTTTCTCTTTCTGTTGCTCACACTAGATAGTTTCTATTATCTTATCCTCAAGTTAACTGATCCTTTCTTCTGCCTGTTCAAATCTGCTGTTGAATCTAATGAGTCTTTCATTTCAATTATTGTACTCTGCAGTGCCAAAACTTGTTTGGTTCCTTTTTATAATTTCCATCTCTTTATTTTGTTCAGACAGTGTTCTCCTAATTTCCTTTAGTTCTGTATATATGGATTCCTTTAGTTCACTGAATGTATTTAAGATGGTTGATTTAAAGTCTTTGACTAATATTTCCAATGTATGAGCTTCCTCGGGGATGGTTTCATACATTCTGAGCATCATGTTATTGAAACTCTGGAAATCTAGTTCTTCTACTCCTCTGGGATTGCAAGGGCATTTGTTTGTTTGTTTTGACTGATGGTGTTGTTGAAGAGGGAGCCATCAATTTGTGACTTCCCCAAATTATTTCTGCCTCTAAACAGGGAATGGAAAGTGTCCAGAGGAGGGGGTAAAAAAAAGGACCACTTCTTTAAGACTCATCTGCAACTTTTTCTTGAGGGGGTGTGTGGAATAATGGCCACCTGCAGAGTTGGCTCCCCAGCAATCTGAAGTAGCTGATCCAAAGCAGTAATGAGCAATCTTACCACATACTCCACCCCTGGATTTTGGAGAATGAGGTCATTATAGTTCACCTTGGCACCAGCAAGCTGCACCAAGAGTCGGGCTTCAGAACCCACTGCTGCCTACCACACAGCTGAGGAATGAGGGGATGGTAGCTGCTGCACAGAGGGTGGAATTCACCAGTATTTACCGTAATTTACCAGCCTCTTCCTCCAGCTCTTCCCTGTTCCAAAACAGTTGATTCAGACAGTCTCTGCCAGTTTTATAGCTGTTTTGGTGGAGGGACTGATTTCTGGAGCTTTCTACTCTGCTATCTTCCCATAATCCTATGGGGTTTCTTTTAAAATAATTTTTAATCTAATACCCTGAGTTCAAAACTCTTGGGGGGGGGGGGTTGTGGTGGGAGAAGGGAACATCCATTTTAAAGATACTCTTATTCCAACATCTGAAAATGACACAGATCTGGCAACGTAGCTGTTTTAGTTTGCCAAAGGGCTGCTGATACAAGTACCAGCAATCTGTTGGTTTTTATAATGGGGATTTATTTGGGGTAAGAGCTTACAGTTCCAAGGCCATGTAATGTCCAAATCAAGGCATCAGCAGAGATGCCACTGTTGATCCTAGCGTTGTTGCCATGTGATGAAACAAGATGGCCGCCGATCTCTGCAGAGGTCTCTGCCTTCCCCTTCAGAATCCACCGTCTCTTGAAGCTCAGCTATGAGCAACCAGGCATAGGGTTTATCTCTTCCTGGGCCTCAGCCCTTTGAGTCTCTCAGGGGTTTCTGTTTTCCTGCAGTCCTCTCTCTCATATGGCAGCATCAAACAGGGCAGCTCCCTTTTCCTGTGTCTGTCTGTATGTCTATTTATATCAGGTCCAGCAAGGAGGCAGAGACTGAACCTGAGACATGCCTCTGTGGTGTAGTCCAATCCAAAGCCTTAAATTGATCTTATCAAGTAGTCTAATCAAAGGCCCTCAACTGAATTTAATGTAAAGGTTATCATACTCAGAGGAATAGATTAGTTTACAAACATAATCTTTCTCCTTTTGGGATTCATAAAATAATCTCAAACTGCCACAGTTGCCAAAACCATAATAAAACTTCTGACCTCTCCTGATAGAAATAAAGAAACACAAAGGACTGGTGTGAGCTGCAGGGAAAAAGAGGCTGGCTAATTACCTCTGGAAAAGGTGGTGGGAGGGAGCTGGGGAAGGACAGCGAAGAAAATACCACCATTGTGGAAGCTGACTACTTGGCTCAGAAAGGCTCATAAATAACCATAAGGATTTATTTTGAGATCTTAAACTCACAAGTAAGGAAAAAGAAAGTGCTGATAAAAACTTTGAGGCATTCCTGGCGACCCCAGCAAAGATATTTTCCAACTTCAGAAGATGAGGGCCCCTTCCAGTCTCTTGACCTATGTATTAAATGGTAAACTACAACTGCGTTCACACTCACTAGGAACCACTCAAGGAAGGAATGCAGACACACAAGCCAAGGTACATCACCACCTAAGCCTGAACTTTGCCAAAGATTCACCGGGACACACCTGTTCAATTGTTAGTAATGGTCTGCTACAAAGTTTTAATGAAAAAGAAATTATTTTTTTTAAAAAAAGAAACAAGAAAAAAGGGCCAAACAAGTTAATAAATCAACCCAAGAAAAGTTTTCCTAAGAACACCCAGAATAGGGCAGTCCTTGTGTTTCTTTTAGACGCCTCTTTCATGAGTGTCAATTCAGTTTTTCAGAATCTGATTTCCACTTATGGATTTTATCAACCCATCAATGCTCCCCTCCTCCCCATTTCCTGTAAGCACTTCTTCTTTCACTAGAAACCACCTAAGTGAAAATCTAAATTCCTCCATGACAGTCTGACCAACAACTTCTCATTTATGCAGAGTTAGAGGTAAATTCTGATCATTTATCCACGCACTGCATAATACAAGTAATCCACTTTAGGCATTTAAACCTAGAGTCTGAAAGAGAAGGAAATGTTGTGAGTGCAAACTCCATCACCAGGAAAGAAGGGGACAACGTGGGGGAGGGCAGTCTGCTAAAAAGACCTTCCCTGACCACCCCATTTAACTCCCCAGGGCCCCTCTACCCCATTCTCTATCCTAGCCCCCTGCCTCATTTTCCCCTAATATGCACAACACAACACACACACATTTATTGTCTATCTCCTCTCATCAGAAAGTAAACACCATAGGGTAAGGTCTTTTGTCTGTTTTGCTCACTGCTATCTTCCCAGCACTCAGGAGAGTGCTTGGCACAAAGTGGATGCTCAGTATTTGACGAATGAATGAATGAACTCCATAAAACCGAAATAGACAAATAAGACAGAACACACAGTTCTGATTTGTCTCCATTAACCCACAGAATATCTCATAGTAAATTATGTTGTGTGCTGTTAAATTTTCCCATTCGACTAAGGAGAGTTAGACCAACTCTGCCTCTCTAGCTTGGCATCAACAGCCAAGCACGGACTTGCCTGGTTACCCTGAGAGGCAAGAAAGGGCTGTGGCAGAGGCTGCTGGGTGCCTGCCCCAGCCCCATCTCTCCGTTCTCCTTAGCAACGGTGTGCGCAGCTGAAGACCGCACTGAGCCGTCTTCTTTCAGGTGTGGCACGAGGCTAGGTCCCAGGCAAGGAGGTTTAAGTGCGAGTGCTGCACGGCGCTTCTAGGAAGCTGCCCTCTAAGGGGGAGGGTGGGCTCTTCTTCCCAGATGCCCCCTCTTCTGTCTGGCTGGAGCGCAGCCTGACAGCTGACCCTACTAACAGGGCCCCTGCAACAAACAGGCCGCGGGGAAAGGTGCAGGCGTAGACATGTCGGCCCTGGACTGGCTGTCTCTGAACTTCTTCCACAGGAGAGGAAAACAAGATCTTACATAGTCACTGCTATTTGTAATTTAATTGTAATAGATACAGATACCCAAAAACACTTACTGTTTTCTACAAATAGCAGGAAACCACTATAGTCTGGAAGCAGGAAGTCTTTGAAATGTTCCAAATTGTAGCACAAAAAAATCAGAGGCTGAGGCATCGTCCTCATCAGCACTTTTGGGGGGTTTCTTTTCTTTTTTTAAAGATTTATTTTATTTTATTTATCCCCCCCC
>JAQZBX010100614.1:0-11347 GCA_029593785.1 Cabassous unicinctus | reverse complement strand
TGCTCTAGAGTTTTATTTAGTTGGTGGTTCTGTGTGTTAAGTTTTCTCTTTGACACTTTTTCTTCTTATTTTATTTCCTTGCTTCTCTCTATGTTACCTTGAAGACAAAATATTAGGGCCAGAGGAATTGAAAGATGTGAGAAAGGAAGAAGAACAATAGTAATATTGATACAAGTTAGAAGAGGGGCCAAATAAGACTTAGTGAAATGAATATTTAACTCATGTAGGCAGTGTAGAGTAATAGGAAAAAAAGTGGAGTACCTACAATGGACTGGGAAACCAAATAGAGGAATGTATACATAATGATTTAGAAGGCTAGAATGATGAGGAGGGAAAGAAAGAGTAAAGAAAGGGCTGAAAGGAAAAAGTTAATATTAATTAAAAATGAAGAAAACAGAATAGATAGAATAGAAATTGACACCCTTAAGTTGTGGGCTAATGAAAAACCATGGTATGTAAGAACCACAACAGAAAGCAGAAAGCAGAAAGATGAAGGAAGGAAAAGAGATAGATTGGGATACAAAATCAATATAGACAGAGAATGGGAAATCACTGAAGAAGAAGCATAGCAAAGAAGAGACAAGCTAGCAGCACCTAATTTTAAAAAAATGAAAGAAAAAATAAAGGAGGGAGGAAAGAGGAAAGAAAAGCAAGAGACAACAAATAAACAGAGAAAAAACAAACAACCACACAAGCAAGCAGTCAAACAAAGCTAAGGAGGAACAGTGTTCCTTCTAGGGTCCTTGTGGAACCTCTCAGCCTGCTTGTGTTTATCAATCTATTTCCCTGCAGCGTTCTATCTGCAGGTTTTGAGAAGGTTTTAGCTATTAAACTAAATTAAAAAGAAGAATTCATTTTTCATTTTTTAAATTGACTTCTTTTTTTTTTTGGTGAAATAAGGGACCCAAAAGAAGTCTTCTTCTAGACCACCCCCTTCACTGAGGGGACCCTAACTAGGCTCGTGGAAACTAATCAAGCACTTCCCTCTTCTTGGCCTCCCCAGGGAAGCTGAAGCTCTGATGCTTGTCAGTACAGAATGATAAAATTGGCTGAGTCCGCCCCCTCTGGATCCAAGCCTCAGTGTCACTGGGCTGCTGGGTAAATCAGGCTTCCTCAGTAGATTGCCTCTCCCCTCAGCCTGGCACTGCTTCAAGCCGGCTTATCTGCTCCCCAAAGCTATGAGGGGGTCCAGGCAGCCAAATCCACAGAAGGGAACTCCCTCTCCACCTTCTTTCAGAACCCTCCCTCTCTCAGAGTATGCTCCCTCTTACTGGGTTGGCAGGGTTTGGGGCGTATCCTTGGACAGCTTGGTAAATCAACTTCCTCAGCAGATTTGCCCCTCCCCTCTCCCTGGTGTTGATTCAATCCAGCTATTTTGTTCACCCAAGCTGCAAGGGATTCCAGGCAGCCAAATCCACAGAAAGGAAACCCCTCTCAACCTTCTGTCAGAACACTCCCACTCTCAGCAAAGAAACTTCAAAAGGAATCAGGAGGTAATTTCAGAGGTAACACTTACACACATCTCAGCATGGTCTCATGGAAAGCTAAAGTAGATATGACCCCAAATAGTGGGGTTCCTGAGGGCTCTGGAAACATCCAGAAACTATAGTCAGGGCTCTTAGTGTAAGAATTTGGTCCCTTAACAATGTACCCTACCTTAAAATTTATGCTCCCCAGTGTGACAGATTTGGACACATTTAGGGTTTCCCTACACATGGCTCTACTGTCCTTCTCTTTGTACTTATAATTAGTACTAAACTTGGTAGGTGTACATCCAAGAGACTTAAATCTTTGGGCTGTCCATGTGCCAGCTGGACCCTGAATCACAATGTAGTTGCAACACTTACTCTCCAGTTCATTTGACTCACCCAAGACAACTAACAATGAGGAAATGATGGATAACCAACATACCAAGGAAATGAGAGTGTCTCCAACTGCAAGCAAGAGATACCTATCCATCAGCCATATGGGATCAAACCCCCTCAATTAAAGGTGGAGTGGGCATCACCATTCCAGAATCCTCAGGATTGGGGAATGAACTATGGACTAAAGTAGACTTACTAGTATTCTACTGTAGACTTATTGTGATTTTAGCAATGGAAGAATTATCATTGATGTGGAGGCAGTGGCCACTGGGGGTTCTGAGGCTAGAGAGAAGAAAAAGCAGGTATAATATGGGTGCATTTTTGGGACTTGGGAACCATCGTGAATGACATTACAATGACATATACAGTCTGTTATATATTTTGCCATAACCTTCAGGATTGAGTTGGAGAGAATGCAAACTACAATGTAAACTATAATTCATGTTTAGTGGCAGAGCTGCAAAATGTGTCTATGAATTGCAATGAATGTACCACACTAATGAAAGATGTTTCTAATGTGGGAAAATGTGGGAGATGTGAGGAGTAGAGCATATGAGAACCCCCTCTATATTCTCTGTAACATTTATGCTAAAAAATAAAAAAATGAAAAGAAAAAACTGTTTATCAATAGAAAGCTACCCTTCAAGAAATAATAAAGGGAGTTCTGCAGGTTGAAAGGAAAAAACAAGAGAGAGTTGAAAGAGTGTGTAAGAATAACTCAAAAGATAAAATGATAAATAAACTCAACATTTGGCTTACATAAACCTAAAGAAAATATGGCTAATGTAAGTAAATCATTGATAGTAACAGCATTGAGTGTTAATGGCTTAAAGTTTTCAAACAAAAGTAATAGATTTGCAGAATGGAAAAGGAAATATGACTCATCTATTTGATGTCTATAAGAAACTCACCTTAGACCCAGGGACACAAGGAGGCTAATAGTGAATGATTGGAAAACAATACTCAAAAAAAGAGCAGGAGCAGCTATACTAATATTGGACAAAATAGACTTTAAATGCAAAATAATTGTAAGAGATAAGGAAGGTCAGTATATATTAATAAAAGGGGAAGTCTATCAAGAAGAAAGAACAATCATAAAATTTATGCTCCTAACCAGAGCACTTCAAAATACATGAGGCAAACATTGAAAAAGCTAAGTGGAGAAATAGATTCCTATACAATTACAGTGGGGGAAATTAAAACAACATTATCACCTTTAGACAGAACATCTCAACTGAGAATCAATAAAGAAACAAAGAATTTGAAAAATACATTAGTGCATATGGACCTAATAGATATATACAGAAAATTACTACCAAATACAGCAGAATATATATTCTTCTCGTGTGCACATGGATCATTCTCCTGGATAGACCACATGTTTGGCCAGAGAAAAACTCACAATGAATTTAGAATGTTTGAAATTATACAAAGTAATTTCTCTGACCACAATGGAATGAAGCTGGATATCAGTAAGGAGCAGAGAAGCAGATAAGGCTCAAAGATAGGGAAGCTAAACAAAACACTTTTAGACAATCAGTGAGTTAAGGAGGAAATTGCAAAACAAATAAGTAACTACATTGGGATGAATGAAAATGGCAATACAATGTATCAAAACTTATGGGATGCAGCCCAAGCTGTATTAAAAAAGAAGAAAGAACTAAAATTATAGACTTAACTGCACTCCTGGAGGAATTAGAAAAAGAACAATAAACTAACCCCAAAGGAAGTAGAAAGAAGGAAATAAAAAATGTTAGAGAAGAGCTAAATGAAATTGAGAATTAAACAGTCCTAGAAAAAATAAACAAAATCAAAAGCTGGTTTTTTTAGAAGATTAATGCAATTGACAAACAGCGTAACAAAGAAAAAAAAAGAAAGAAGATGCAAATGCATAAAATAAGAAATGAGGAAGAGCATATCACCACTGGTCCCAATGAAATAAAGAGTGTCATAAGAGGATACTTTGAAAAATTGTATGTCAACAAGATGAGATGGATAATGTAGATGAAATGGACAAATTCCTAGAAACAGAAACAGCCTACATCAATGAATGAAGAAATTGATGAACACAACAGACCAATCAGAAGTAACAAGGTTGAATAAATCATCAAGAATTTCCCAACTAAGAAGTGCCCAGGACCAGATGGCTTCATAGTTGAATACTACCAAACTTTCTGGAAAGAACTAACACCAATACTGCTTAAATTCTTCCAAAAAAAGTAGAATTAGAAGTAACATTGCCTAACTTATCCTATGATGCCAACATCACCCTAATACCAAAGACAAAGATGCCACTAGAAAGGAAAACTATAGACCAATCGCTCTAATGAAACTACATGCTAAAAATCTAATAGTTTTCAAAAACACATCAAATGACTTACACACCATGATCAAGTGGATGTCATCCTTGTTATACAAGGATGTTTCAACATAAGAAAATCCATCAATATAATACCACAAATAAACAGATAGAAAAAAAAAATCTCATGATAGTCTTTATAGATGCTGAAAAAGCATTTGACAAAATACAGCACACTTTCCTGATAAAAACCCTTCAAAAGATAGGAATAGATGGAAACTTCCTCAACATGATAAAGCATATACATCAAAAAACCCACAGCTAACATCATATTAAACGGTGAAATCTTAAAAGCTTTCCCTCTACATTCTGGAACAAGACAAGTATTTCACTTTCCCTGCTGTTAGTTAATATTGAGTTAGAATTACTTGATCGAAGTCTTAGGCAAGAAAAAGTTATAAAAGGCATCCAAATTGGAAAGGAAGGAATGAAAATTTCACTATTTGCAGATGATATGATCCTATACCTTGAAAGTGCTGAGAAATCTACAACAAGGTTTCTAGAGCTTATAAATGATTTCAGTAAAGTGGCAGGTTATAACATCAATGTGCAAAAATCAGTAGCATTTGTGTACACCAATAATGGTAATCTGAGGAGAAAATCAAGGAAAAAAGCACCATTTAAAATAGCAACTAAATGATTTAAAACCTAGGAATAAAGTTAACTTAAGATGTAAATGGCATGTATGCAAAAAACTACACAACACTGTTAAAGGAAATCAAAGAAGACCAAAATAAATGGAACAATATCCTTATTCATGTACAGAAGTTCTAAACACCATTAAGATGTCTATCTGACCGAACTGATTTACAGATTTAACACAATCCAAATAAAAATTACCACAGCATTTTCTAGTGAATTGGAAAAGCTAACTATGAAATTTATTTGGAAAGGCAAGGGTTCCCGAAAAGCCAAAGATACATTGAAAAAGCAAAACGAAATCGGGAGAATCACACTACCTGACTTTAAAACATACCTATATTTTTTATGTAACATTTATGTTATCTAAGTATCCTTTAAAAAATAAAAAAAAATAAATAAAACAAATAATAGCCTAATTGGTATGATGATATGGAAAAAATTGTGAAAATACTAAGTGAAAGGAATTAGTGACAACAAAATATTTAATTTGAAAAGTTAGAAGAATAAAGTTTTATATTGTTTTCTGTAGAAAAACATACTACAAAGCTACAGTGGTCAAAACTACATGGTATTGGTACAAGGGTAGATAGACTGACCAATGGAACTGAATTGTGAGTTCTGTTATAGATCCTTGCATATATATTCAATTAATATTCAACAAGGCCACCAAGTACACTGAACTGGGAGAGAATGGACTCTTCAACAAATGGTGCTTGGATAATTGGATATCCATATCCAAAAGACAGAGAAAAGAATATCCTCTCAAACTTTATATAAAAATTAAATCAAGATATATCAAAGATCAAAATATAAGAGCCAAGACCACAAAAATCTTGGAAGATAATATAGGTAAGCATATACAAGATCTTGTACTAGGAAATGGTTTCACGAAATTTACACCCAAAGTACAATCAATGAAAGAAAAAAATAGATTCAAATGGAACCTTCTCAAAATTAACTTTTGTACCTCAAAGGAGTATGTCAAGGAAGTGAAAAGGCACCATACTCAATGGGAGAGAATATTTGGTAACCATATATCTGATAGGGGCCTAATATCCAGCATATATATAGAAAACCCACACCTTGAAAACAAAAAGACAAGCAACCCATTTAAAAAATGTGCAAGTGATTTGAATAGACACTTCTACTAAGAAGAAATACAAATGGCTAAAAAGCACATGAAAAGATGCTCAACATCACTAGTTATTAGGGAATGCAATCAAAACTACAATGAGATATCATGTTACACCCAATTAGACCGGTGGCTATTAAAAAACAGAGGAATACAAGTGTTGGAGAGAATGTGGAGGAATGGAAACACTTATCCATTGCTGGTGGGAATGCAGTATGGTGCAAGCATTGTGGAGGACAGTCTGGTGGTTCCTTAGTAATCTAACTTTAGAATTTTCATGTCGTCCAGAAATCTCACTACTGGGTATATACCCAGAAGAATTGAAAGCAGGGACATGGACAGATATATGCACATCAATGTTCATAGTGGCATTATTCATTATTGTCAAAAGTTGGAAATATACCAAATGTTCATTAACAGAAGAATGGATAAGCAAACTCTGGTATATACATACAGTTAAATATTACTCAGCTATAAGAAGGAATGCAGTATTAACACATGGGATAACGTGGATGAAACTTGAAGACCTTATGATGAGTGCAGGAAGCCAGGCAATGAAGGATAAATATTATGTGTCATCACTGATATGAATTAAGCAAATTGAGCAGACTCAGCGCTAGAGTCTGGAAGATAAGTTTACAGGAAACAGAAAGGGAGTAGAGGGTTGTGAGTCAATGCCCACATAGGCACAACCTATGATAAGGTGGAAAGGTATAGCTGTGCAGTGGATTGGCATGATGGTGCTGTGATGCTATTGGGTTGGGCAGTGCTGATCTAAGAGGGTGGTTCAGTGTGGGCAGTTGCACTGTCCATGGAAATTTGTGGAGGGTCAGGGGAGGGAGCAAATGAACTCTGGGATTTTGCAGGTTTGTGGTTGAAACTACAACATTGGGAATGCAATTTTGGCCAATACAGCAGGGGAGGGTTACTGGTTTTGGATGTTGGATGTAGGGGGCATGGGACCGGGCGCACCAGGGGCAGGCTTCCAGGGAGTATGTGAGTGTTCATCCTGTCATAGTGCATTGTATCAGTTGGTCTATAACCACGCAATGAATGTGAAGGTGTTGGGCTCTGATCCTGGGGAGTTCTGTTATGTTCTCAAAAAGGGGTGTGAGTCTCTTGAGAGCATAGGCAGTGCCTAATAGAGGAGGACAGGCCAGTATGTCAAGCCCTCAATGCTGTTGCAAGTAAATATGAATCTTGTTCTTCAAGGAGTCAAGCAGGATGGTTGTCATGGATCCTGAGGGGATGGGGAAGGAGGAATAAAATACATGGGACATGGGGCAATTTGGGGGCATTGAAATTGTTCCAGAAAATATTGCAATGATGGATACAGGCCATGTTAAATTTCATCAAAATTTATAAAAGTGTGTGGTCCCAAATGTAAACCATAATGTAAATCATTGACCATAGTTAGTAACAATGCTTCAATATTTGCTCATCAATTGTAACAAATGTACCATCCACATTTAAAATGTTATTAATAGGGGAAAGTAGAGAAGGGAGAGGGTGTTGGGTTTCTGGGATACCGGAAAACATGAGTTTTCTGTAACCTAAATCTTCTTTGATGACAAAATGTAGGAATAAATGGAAGAAAATTACACTGCACATACAAGATCACAGATCCTACAGTGATAAAAGAAATAATGCCAATATATATTTTTTATTTTATTTTATAATTATTTTATTATTTAAATTTCTTGTTAATATTTTGTATTTTATTAGTCATTTTAAAAACTACCAGTATTTCATTTTCTTATTAATTTTATTTGGTTATTTTGCTGGCTTCATTTTTGAAGGAGTTTTGGATCACAGAAAGGTTACAACTCTGCCAAGGGAGGATCATTGGTGGGGGATGTCAGTGATGGGGGATGCATGGAAGTTCACCTGCGGCATATGTATAAGGCATATGAATGTGTTCAAGTCTTCATGGGGCATTGTCACAGTGGGTGGAGATTCACACAATAACCAAAAGAATACCAAAATCCCATCCTGAGGAGCTCTGCCACATTCTATAATGGGACAGTGAGAATTCCAAGAGTACAGGGGCCGTGACTAATGAGGGAGGATGGACCATTGACAGGCCCTGGATATTGATAACTGTTCTTATGAAACTTTTCTTTTGAAATTGAATCTTAGCCTATTATTATGTGTGGCCTATGAGTTAGCATCTGAGAACCTCCTTGTTGCTCAAATGTGGCCTCTCTCTAAGATAAACTCAACATATAAATGCATTCCCTTGCCCTCAGCTTTGGACATGGCTTCTGAGGATGAGCCACGCTGGCACCAAGGAATTACTACCAAGAATCAGCTAGCAACACAACTGGATAAAGACCTTGACCAAAAGGGGGAATGGGTAAAGACAAATAAGTTTATATCAATAACAGACTTCAATATGAGTAGGGAGGTCATTCCAGAGGTATAATTTATGTATGTTTCAGCAAGATCTCATTGACTGCCACAGTAAACACTGCCTTAAATGAGGAGTTCCTGAGGGCTCTGCATACATCCAGACACTATAGGCAGGGCTGACAGCTCAGGAACTAGACACCCTGCCAGTGAGCCCTTTTTGGAATTTGTGCTCCCCAGTGTGACAAATTTGCACTCAGTTGTGGGATCCCTACATATGGCTCTTCTGTCCCTTGTTTTTGAACCTATACTTAGTACTAGAGTTGATAGGTTCATGTCCTGGAGACTTAAATCTTTGGGCTTTGCATATGCCAGTCAGGCTCTGAATCTCAATAGAGTTGCAACAACTACTCTCCTATTCATTAGACTCACCCATGACAACTAACAAGGAAATGATCATGGACAAATTCCATTCCAAGGAATAGAGAGAACCTGCAACTGCAAGCAAGATAGTCCCATCAATCTGAACCATGGGATCTAAGTTCCCTCTCAATCAGAGGCAGATTATGTATCACCATTCCGGAATCCTCAGGATTGGGGAATGAATGATGGGATACAGTAGACTTATTGGTATTTTTCTATAGACTTATTGTTATTTTAACAATGGAAGAACTTCTATAAATGATGTGGAGGCAGTGGCCACCAGAATTTCTGAGGTGTGGGAGAGGGGAAAATAGTTTTAATATGGGGGCTTTGTCAGGACTTTGTAATTGTCCTGAATGACATTTCAATGACAGGTAAAGGCCATTATATATCTTGTCATAACTTATGAAATTGTGCGGGGCAGTGTTAAAACTCTAATGTAAACTATAATCCACACTTAGTGGCAATGCTCCAATATTTGTTCATCAATCGTTACAAATTTACCACACTAATGAAGGATGTTAATGTGGGAACGTGTGGTAGGGGTTGGGCATGAGGCATAATGGAATCCCCTCCATTTTTTATGTAACATTTATGTAATCTAAAACTAAGACAAATATGTGTTTTTTTCACGGCTACAAAAAAAAAGAATGGATGCTGTATTTTGTCAAATGCTTCTTCCACATCAATAGATAGGATCATGTGATTTTTCTTCTTTGACTTACTAATATGGTGTATTACATTGATTTTCTTGTGTTGAACCAACGTTGCATGCCTATTATAAAGCCCACTTGATCATCATGAATAATTATTTTAATGTGTTGTAGGTTTCGATTTAGCAAGTATTTTTTGATTATATTTGCAACCATATTCATTACATAAATGGGTCTGTAATTTTCTTTTTCCATAATATCATTATCTGGCTTTGGTATTTGGGTGATATTGGCTTCATAGAATGAGTTTGGTAGTGTTCCTCCTTGTTCAAATTTTGGAAGAGTTTAAGTAAGATTGATATTATATCTTCTTTGAAAGCTTGGTAGAACTCTCCAGTGAAACCATCTGGTCCTGGACTTTTCATTTTTGTGAGTTATTTAATGATGCTTTAGATCTCTTTACTTGTCATTGTTTTGCTGAGATCTTTTATTTCTTCTATGGTCAGGTTAGTTTGTTGATATGTTCCTAGGAATTTTTCTGTTTTTCATCTACATTGTCTAATTTGTTGGTGCACAGTTGTTCAGAGTATCTTCATATGATCTCTTTATTTTTGTGGGCTAAGTAATAATGTGCCTGTTTCATTTCTATATTATTTCTTTGCATCTTTTCTCTTTTTTCATTGTCAGTCTAGCTAAGTTTTTGTCAATTTCATTAATCTAGAAGAACCAACATTTGGTTTTAATTCTCTCTTTTGTTTTTTGTTTTCAATTTCTTCTCTGATCTTTATTTCATTTCTTCTGCTTGCTTTGGGAATAGTTGTTTTTTTTCTAGTTCCTCCAGCTGTGTTGTTATGTCACTGCATTTAGCTCTTTCTCCTCTTTAAATGTAAGCATTGAGGGCTATAAAATTTCCCTCTCAGCACTGCCATCACTAAAACCATAGATTCTGATATGTTGTGATCTCATTTTCTTTCATTTTGAGATATTTATTGATCTCTCTTGCAATTTCTTCTTTGGCCCACTGATTACTTAATAGTGTGTAGATTAATCTCCATATGTTTGTGAATTTTCCCTTTTTCTGCCTATTTTCTTCCAACTTTATTCCATTATGATCAGAAAAAGTGATTAGTATAATTTATATCTCATTGAAATTATTGAGATCTGCTTTGTGACCCAACAAATAGACTGTCCTGGAGAAAGATCCATTAGCATTTGAGTAGAATATATGTCTTTCTCTTTTGTGGTGCAGTGTTCTGTATATGTCTTTTAGATTTAGTCCATTTATCATATTATTCAAGCTCTATGTTTCTTTATTCAAGGCCAAATGTTCTGTTCAAAGTTTAGAGTGGTGTATTGAAATCTCCAACTGTTATTTTAGAGACATCCATTTCTCCCTTCAGTGTTTGCCTCATGTAGTTTGTGGCATCCTTGTTAGATGCACATACATTCAAGCTTGCTATGTTTTTCCTGGTGATTTTCCTCATTTAATAATATATAATGTTCTACCTCTAAACTATTCCATGAAATATATGAGTTAATCTTGGGTTAATCTTGAAATTTTAGGCTTCACTGCAAAATTAGTTTCCTTCAGGCTTAAAATTTTATTTTCATGCCAATTATTACATTTCCTTTCAGGTCAGCTCATTTTTTTCTTTGCACAGCACTTTATTTGCCATTTCACTTATTATTGCATATTTTGGTTTACAATATAGAGTTTAATATATGTATTTTTTTTGTTAGTAGATTTTTAGTTTGCATTTGAGAGGGGTCCTTAGAGAAATTTTTGTAACTTATAAGCCCAAGTTTGAAATAAAAAGTTTTTTTATTGAAAAAAATAATAATATATAAAGTTCTGTACTGTCTCTAATAACAGTTTTGCTTTTAAAGATTATTTCATCTGAATCTGATATAAGTATAGATACTC